>DWON01004516.1:0-16136 GCA_018251015.1 Phocides pigmalion okeechobee | reverse complement strand
ACATGAAGAACATGTTGCTTTACGGCGGGTTATGAGGGCGGCGGTTGTACCGCCCGGGCAAACTCTAATGGCTCTCCCACCTTTAACAGTACCACAAATATTTTTTGAAAGTCAGTTGCTGACTTTCATTGAATCACACCCAAGATGTTCGAAAGTAGTTCTTACTTATAAACTTACTTATAATTACTATATTGTCCACAGGTTAGTTCTAACAGCCCTGGTGGTAGAGATACTTTACCCTATCACATGGCAGTGTCAAAGCGATGGTTGGCACGGAGGTGCTTTCGTGAGGCTCTACTTATGCGGGACATTGGCGCTCCAAGCCTGCCTCATGCTGCTTTTGGCAGCCCTAGCGCAACAATCTGCCAGAGGTACCATTACGGACACCGACGCAAGAAGACTCGTTTCGCCGTTATTACTTTTAAAGTAAGTGTTATTGCACATGATTATCTAGCAATTTGACTACAGATGTGTGGGTCGTGGTCCTCTGCTGAAGCTGAAGGACATTTAATAAATGTAAAGGTTTTAAAGGTGGGAGAATCAAGGAGTGGTATCACCGCCGCCCTGATAATCCGCCGTAAAGCATTACTTGTGTTTCGGTTGGAGAGGTGCATTGGCCGGCTACGCTTTGAAGCGAGGCGACCATCTTAGTCCTCAGAAGTATCTACGTTGGAGCTCAGATAAAATTTCGGTCATGTTTATTGTTGCACGTGGATGTCTATGGGCTGAGACTACTTAAAATCAGGTGGTATGTATGCTCGTTTGCTACTCTTCTCACATAAAAAAATAAAATTACTTTATCTTTGACATAATTATTGAAACCAAATTATTTGCGACGTTACATTTTCAGTTCCGTTCGTCCTCGTAACGTCCTCCAAGACTAATATAAACTAATAATGTAAACCCACTTGGGAAAGTAATATGTAAAAATCCTCTTCGCCAGCTATTGGAAGCCTGCAATCTATCACTTTCCCCAAGCTTAATCTCAGACACAGCTAAATTATCGATTAAAGATCTCAATCCAACGGTTGGCGACATTTACAAATAAGATCCTGAAATACTTAATACCCATTGAGAATAATAGAGTAGCACTCTTCGCTACAAAATGTATAAGGATTTCGAGAAAATAGGAAAAATAAAAATTCATAAGAAATCATTCCTTTTTTTGTTCAAAACGCGGGAGTAGTAGTGCTTAAATCCGTATACTTTTTCATTCCACCTTTAGGTCTTTTAATTTCCACCTTAAGTTCCATTACGTTTCTCTTTTTATTTATTTCTCTTTAAAGTCTTTCCAAGCTGAAGTATTCACAAAGTCTGCACGGTTTTTCTTAGCCGGAGTTTGTAGAAGTTATTTTAGAAAAAATAATGACAACTTCCTTTTTCGTTTGCTTTTTCAAAAGCGAGCTTGAACTAATGATTTTATCATAATTAATGTTAAATACTGTATATCCAATTAAAGTATTTAAGTGTTTTTGTTACATATATCAAAATCAAAAATATTTAGTGTGTCACAAAACTCTTTTATATTTTTAAATTTTTATAATTAGAAAAATACATTTTGTCTTCAGTGGTTAGTATGATTTTCAGATTTATACTTAAAATACAATTCTTTGCGCTGTTTTAAAAATAATATATAATCTATGTATACATATCTATAGGTGGTAGAGCCGTTAGAGCTGGCCCGGGGCGGCACCACCGCCACCCTCATAACCCGACATAAAGCAACATATTCTTCATGTATTGTGTTTCGGTTGGGGAGATGTGGTTGCCGGATACATATTATTGGAGGCGACCATCTTAGTCCTCAAGAGTAGGAACACATTCGCGTCCACCTTTAAATAGAACTTCTGTTCTATATGAGATCGGACGTGGTTATCCATGGGCTGCCGTGACCACTTAACATCAGGTGGCCTGCATGCCCGTTTCTTACTCTATCACAATAAAAAAACATATAAATACAAATGTCTGTTAGTAAATTCAAAATAATAGCTTTTAAAATGGGTGCATGTGCGAAAGTATATACGGTACATACAACAGAAACGAAATTAAAAACAATATGTGTGTCTGTTTTAATCGGGTAATGTCCAAAACACAGGCAGATAACTTAAGTTATATATAGTACTTATACGATTGTGGTTCGAAATATCGGCGATGAACATCAAAAATCGGTAATTGTCTATACTCGGTATATAGTAAAAAGTATTTTTATAATAATTTGTTTTACACATGAATTTATTGTTGCTTTCCCTTCTTTTTTTTGAAAAATAATTAATTTCGCCAGCCGCTGGTCTGGCAAGTAAAAGTGAGATTCAGTAATTATGCAAAAGAAAGTTCATTAAAATATAAATTCTCTTCGAAAATACTTACGTAGGTAATAACTTTTCGTTACATAACTGTACATTTTATATTTTGTTACACGATCCATCGAATAGTGTTTTTGATATCCAGAGTAAAAGTTCATAATTTGAGTCATTGCATACTCGTGACACAAAGAAATAAGTACGAAGACGACGGAATAAATACTTTTACCTAAACCTAATTTAAAGAATAGTGGATTTATAAGCAACTATAATAATGACATTATTATCAATTATCTTTGATTATATTTTAATTTTGACCATAATAATATATTTAGTTAATTATTTTAGGAATTTTTGGACATTGTAACATTTTATATAACTAAGGTGTAAGAGAATTATAATAATAATATTGATAATTAGTTTTATGATAATAATAAAAATAATGTAAGAAGTATGCGATGATATTAAACGATATTTTGTGAAAATAAATATGTAAGCTGTGTTCACCTGTAATTGCAAGAACACGATTTAACAATATTTAAGAGCTATAAGTTAAGGAACGATATCTTGTGTTGGTGAAACTTAATTAAATAAATAAATAAATAAATGAATAATGAATAATTAAATAAATAAATAAATAAATGAATAATTAAATAAATAAATGAATAATTAAATAAATAAATAAATAAATGAATAATTAAATAAATAAATAAATGAATGAATGAATAAATGAATGAATGAATAAATTAATACATAAATAAATAAAGTGCAACTTAAGCGTTTCATTTCAATAATAATTCTATTTTTTTATATTCGAAGAATGCGTGCGCGAAATTAAAAAATGCGTGCAAACCTCCTGATGTAAATTCAAATTCCAATATTGTATTGAGTAGCAATATCGTATATTAAGTAGTCGCCGTACCCTATCGCCAATCCAGACCGCAACAAGCTGAAGCATCCTGTGATCGCATGTATGGACATATATACGTTACTACTCCTGAGGATTAATACAACGACGCATGTAAGTGTAGCAGGCAGTCACACCTCTTACAGTTATTTCACATATTTCATTATGAGAGTGACAGAGGTACCCCTCAATTGAACTATGTTCTACCAGCTGCAGAACTAATTTGACTACTAACACTACTCTCATACTAAGTTCTGTTTCAATTTCTTCGTGTATCCAATTTTCTTACAAACCAAGTAACCAATTTTAATATCAAGTTGAATCCTGTGGGATCCATAAATTTCTTGGTATAAGAAGTAGGACGGGGTTAATATTCATAACCATCTCGTAAGGTCGTGTTATTACAGTACGGTGTAAGATAAATAGGCTTAACATATACTGTTATATACGAACGTATATAACTTGTTAAGCAGACATTGATAAATTGAACTCAACAAATCATGAATTGTTAAGGTAGTCATGATAGATTTATGAAGAAAAAAAAATAAAAAAAAGCATCACTTCTGTCTATTAGATTTACTCAGACAAAATTTGTTTGAAAGCATCCAAAAATATATCATTTATTAGTGATTACGTGTTAGATTGTTGGGTTCAAATGCTAAAAAAATTTCAAATATTTTGATCGATTCTCTTGGTGACAATAGGGCTGATTCATAACTCACGTAGAGAATTGCGATCATTATTCAGTGCGGGAAGCGGAGAGGACTCTTGGAAACAAGTTGCATAGACACGATCTCCCTGTAAATTGTCAAAGTTAGGGTTTTTTAAAACTAGTATTAAGGTATTCTATGTTACATTTAGATAAATTAATAAGTAAATACCATTTGATAAGTATTATTACGCCAAAGGAGTATAAGTTCTTACATGTGTACATAAGTACAAAATTTATTTCTCTTTACAGGGTGCTGTTAGTTCTACCTGAAGTGGCGTTAAATATTATGGGAACCATGTGGATGTTTTGTGAAGTGATCGAGTGTTCTGTTACGGACAAGTTCTCTAGTATAGTGATACAAAGTAAGTAACCAATGCATTTGACGTTATAAAAGTAGTAAACAATCCCTCTATAACGGGTACAGTACTTAAATGTATATTGGATATCGAGCGCTTTATACCTAAATAATATTTTTATTGCCTTCCTGACGGAAATAAAGATTTATCACGACTTAAACTTACTCACAACAAATAGTGAAAAAAGGGGGGAAATTAAAAAAGGCAAAAATATATATTTATACATTTAAATACATATATACATTACATATATACTTAAATTTAATTATTAACAAAGCAAATTATTTAAAAGAGAAATATAATTGAAATTTAAAAATTAGTATTGTCAGAAAAGCTAAGGCATAGAGTCTAAACCTCCTTCTATCTATCTGGAAACAGATCAAAGTGAGCGAATATATTTAAAGTGATTTTAGAGAATTAGATGCGAGATATGAGAGAGTTTTATATGCAATTATAAACGCAATTGATTATATAGATTACTTAGTATAAGTAGTCTTTCCCGCACGTGAACGTCTGTTACCGGCCCTAAATAATACGGAAATTCTACCTACAAAAATCTAGTTTTTCCTCCTGAGGATAGAGTTCAACGATTATTAATTTTCTGATAAAATATCAACTTTGCCAGAAAAAATATATACCTAAATTTATAATTTTGCCACTGCATCAGGGAATTAAAGATATTTCAGAGGGTTAAAGCCAGAATAATAATCATTCTACATAATCGGTACGTAAGCTTTAAGTTTATGTTGCCTGAATTACCACGTTATGATTCATGGTAAATCAATAAAATTTATTTAAGGGTGGTTTTAATTCACATTGCATCAATAAATAGGACTTAGATATATAGACCTTAGCATTACCTTTAACATTTCTTTGTTAAAGACATAGCAAACGAACATGCATGCTATCTAATGTTAAAGGTAGTCGCCTCGATTGTAAATGTACCCAGGCAACCCCACGTCTAACCGCATAAGTACTTCTTTACGGTGGATGATAGGGACGGTGGTAGTACCGCTCCGGTCGAATTGTAGTTCTACATACGATTTTAAACTTATATAATCGCGGAATTTACACAATTTTCTATATAGCAGTTACTCAAGATGAACGCTTTTAAAACTCCGAATTTAGCCGTGACAACGAGCCGTGTAAATATAATATATACGAAATATCGGCAATTGCTCGTGACCATTAATCGTGAGTACCAGTTGTATCATAAAATGTAGTTTTATCATCTTGCAAAAAGTTTATTAAGGTTTGATGTTCATATTATTTTTTTATTTGTATGGGCTGCAGATACTCCTTAATATCAGTATTCACATTTGCCCTTCTTTTAGCATAAAAAGGTTTTAAGATATAAAAGTTTCAATCCCGCGCATCAAACAATTTGAAAAAATATGTAAGTTTACATCAACGAAAGAGTCTGTTATCATAAACCGCTGTTTTGTATTATCATAAAGCTTCTACTTCCTATTATCATAAAGCTTTTAGGGCACTTACTGCAGACTTAGTAACGGAACGCAGCTGGGGCTATGGAAATTAGGAACAATGCTATTGAGGCCAACTCTACGTGGAGAACTTTAGATAAACACTCAGAACTCTACAAAGTATACACATATAATACATTTAAGATAAACTTCCGATAGCAGCTGTAGATATATTTACTAAGTGCTTGTTTAAAACACTCGCAGTAGATATTCTTATAAAATAATAGATTATTGGCCTCTAAGCTAGTGTTTCTACAGTTGTATCCTAGTTTAAATGCTTAGGTATATCTAGCAGAAATATGTAAATAATTTATTTGCATTCTATGACACGATTTCGACATCCGTTTCGGTAATAGCTTAAGTAGTTGTTAGTGGAGTTGCAACGAAAAACTATAATTATTTGTTTACTTCTCTCATAATCCTATATAAAGCAATTCTGAGTTAGAGAGGCGTGGTTATACTAGTACACTTACAAACGAGGAGATCATCTTATTCCTAAAAATTAGCAACGCATCTGCATGCAAACCATACGTATTTTCAGCACTGTGTGATTGAGTGTATGGATGACCATGTAACCCATTTGCTACTCTTCTAGCAGTAAAAACCTAGCATTGAGCAAAAGTACATTTATTCTTTTATAGGAGTTCCTATACTAACTCGAAAAAGAGCACGAAGGATAGTTATCCTTCGTACTCTTTTTCGAGTTAGTATTTTATTATAGCGATGACTTAAAATAATATTTGATTTTATTTAAAAAGCGGGTGATATGTTTCAGCAAAAACGAGTAAACAATTATTCAAACTCGTAACAGAAAAGTGAATTAATTATTTAAGTATTCGTTCATGAAATAAACCTATAATTCTTTACTCGTCGGACCAGTATACATCATCGTGGATTATGTCTCAAAGATTATATCAAATTATATGTTTCAGGTATAGTTTTATTCAACTGGGTCCAACTTGGTCTGACCGTGTTTGGACTTTTTATGGTCTTTGACCCCCTCGGCTCGGTCAACTACGGTGACATGCAAGACACGCCCAACCAAGTGAGGCACCACAGGAAGGTAACTGGACTGTGGTCAAGGAGATTTAGATGGGCTTTCTGCTGGTTAAAAAGGGATGAACATGGGAAAGAAGCTTTCCAACAAGTTGCAGGTAGGTGATGTTTTTTTCTTATGTGAAAATTGTATCAAATTAGCGTGCAGGCCACCGGATATTATTTAGTCGTTGCAGCCCATAAATATCCATAGGGTAAATAAAATAAGTCTGAAGCTCCTATCTGAGAGTTGCTCCTATAGGCTGAATTTTTTGCCTCTTTATTAAATTTAGCCAGAAACCTCAACTATCCACCCAAAATACGGGAAATCTTCAGGGCGGGTTATGAGAACGGTGATGGTACCTATCCGATCTAACAATAGTTTTACCAGCAATACTATGATACTACTGACAACTACTTAAACTCGAGTTATTATTATTTATATCCATATTGCTATATGCAAACTAGTTTTTGTATCATATAAATAGCTTTATTGTTAATCAGTTCTTACATTTTTGTTTCGATTCGTCTTCCTGAATTATTTCCTTAAATTATTAGCAATACATGTATTAATATTTCAATAGTTTTAGATGTATATTTATCGTACCTAGAACAACTTATTGTGTTCACTGTACAATCAGTTTCAAAATCTTCTGATGATATTTATCTTCAGTTATACATATCTGTCATAATCACGCGAAAAAGAACTAGAACACACTTCTAAAATTAATTAAACAGCAACAAAAAAGTGTAAATAATTAAAACTGCTTATTTATTTAACGTTGATTAAGTAGTTATGAAAAATCTTGTAAAATCTCGTAATTATGTAATTATCCTCGTAAACTTGACATGCCTAATCGAATAATTGAATTGTGAAGTCCTGCAATAATAAGTTGAGGAAAATATTATACGTAATACCTAAGTATTATTTAAAGGTAAAATGTTATTTACGATGTTTGCAAATGACTTGCCTTGGACCGAATACACTGTAATTATACCTTATTCATAAGTATCACTTAAATGTATTATAAAGAATTGCTAAAATGTGTACATATTTTATTAGTAGCTTCGTATAAATCGACAGGATTGGAGTTCTATCTGAGGTGTGACGTAAATGCGTTGTTACTTATAATAACTAAGATTTTGGAATCGCTTATAAGTACGAGTATAGCAAGTAATGACGCCTCCTTAACCAAAACAATAAGAATTACTTTAAATAAAAGTTACTTTACGGCGGATTATGAGGGCGGCGGTAGTATCTAAATCACATTTTCGAGTGTAATAATTACTAATAAAAACTTTTATTATCAGTTATAAACATACCTACACATACATATATACCATATTGAATGTGGAATGGGTGGTAAAGTGGACACTAATATCAATTTTATCACCCGGTAAGGACCTTTTTATTGCTATTAACATGAACATTTAGTCATTATTTATATGTATTTGAATAAATAATTATGTGATATTAGAACTTTATTGAAGGTACATATAGATTCTTGATATAAACAAGCCATCTAGACAATGTATTTAGGGTATAGAAATATTCACAGTTTTAATGAATGTTCCAAGCAATTCCATACATTAAAAAAATACATTTTTAATTCAACGTTTATTTACAATAAGCATCTGTTTCTTTTGTATACATGGCATACTTAATATGAAAAACATGAACTTATTTTTAGCGCAGGTAGTTTGTCTTTTATTTCATGAATAAAAAAGTGATACCTACTAAAGGTGGACTTAATGCTATGCTAAAAGCCTTCTTTACTAGTCAAACGACAAAAGATAAGAAACATGGTATATGTTAAAGAAAATATTTGGTACATAAACAAACACAGAATTTATTACAATTATTAAGAAAACAGTAAATACAAATCAATTTACGACGAACAAAATTTTTATGGCGCTTGGCGCGTCGTCTTAGGCAAAGGTTAACGCGCTAAAGAGATGTTGGGACACTTAATAAAGATTCTAGTACCCATTTAACGTCCCTTTTCTCCGTAACTCCTTTTATTATAAGGTCCCTTTCATGTATTATTTTTTACATTATTATATGAATCAAAACTGAGGTCAAATGTTAACTCGGGTCGTGATAGACGGAGGTCTAAATCTTTCTCATTGTGCCCAGTAGAGAAAACAAAAGGTTGATGACAAAAATTTCCTAACATTGCTAAATTCCCGCAAATTATCTATCTGCAATCTTTTAGCGCATATTAGAAGTAATAGTTCGATAAGGTGCCATCGCCACACCCATTTCTTTCTGCTGTACTATCTCGGGCGAGAATAAATCTCACAACAGTTTTTCTAATGAAACATTAATGACAGAAGACTTATTTTAAAATTCATTTTAAAAATTTTTGGTCTTGGACTGTTTTATAAAATTTCATTGGAAAATATCGTTAAAACCTCTTTATGATTGTTTACCTTATTGATTCAGCATACATACGTTATGCATGATTTGATATTTTACCTACTTTATTGTTTCAGCCCTCCTCAGTGCATTATTTAGATCTACTGACCTAGTGCCCTCAGACGTTGTGGCCGGATGTGTCTTACTAAGAGTTCGCCAGAAAAGAGAAACGAGGGAGATGCGGCGAATTCAAATGCTCAATGACGAAGAACCCATTTATACTACAGACGTGAACAAAGTGTTCTCGGAAACTCCGCCCTGGATGAATCTGGATGATGCGTTACATTACCTCCGCCTGTCCATTGCGGCTTACGGTTGGCCGTACGTCCTCTACCGTCACTGTTTTACGGGATTCTGCAAATTGGCTCGACATCTAACTTGTTGTTGTTGCAGGTATATTTATCATTTTTTTAACAAAGAGAGTTACACAGAGTGGGTAACGGTACAATAATGCCCCATCTATTTTTCTTTCTGACTCATAATCTTAAAACTGACAACTAGCATTACGTAATTAAAAAACGGAGCTGAAACTATTAATGATAAAAAAATTTAAATTGAATTTAAATAATTTAATAATATATTATAATAAGAAAGTATTCATATTATTTTTGAGACAGTATAGATTTATTTTATATTTTAGTGAACCGCCCCGGTTTCGCATGCGTGCATTTGAATCAGAATCCTAATCTTTGAAAGTCTCGCATTTTCTCGAGTATAATACGCACGTTCTCGTATTGATTCGTGCCTTGATTTGTTGATGAAACCTGTTTTAAAATTCGTAGTTTGAAAAATCTAAGAATACAAACGGCGAGAAGGGACTTTGTAATTTGTAAAGATGACATAGAGTATCTAGCAGTATTATTAGTTATAATGAAATGAATAACACAGAAACGATAAAAAAATGTTTACATCGATACAATTCTTAATTAAATTCAAAATTTGTGATCGATCGATTGATTCAGTCAGAATTCAAATCATTAGCATAAAAATGTACACTATTTTATAAAGCCTTGCAGTCCACAAATTATACATACCTCTTACCCCGCTCTAACAAGTTCATACAAACACACAAATAAACAAAAATATCATACTAGTGGTCCGAAATAAAAAGAAGAATATGCGTGTAAAATATACGGAGAAGCATCTCTCTATGTACTTATTTCATAATCATGCAGTTAGTTATATAATCCATCCCACTTGGTCTCACGCTACATCCACTTTTAGCTAGGTCGAGCTATTTTTAAACCAAGCTAAATTTAGCTTTTAATGAGTGCCTGTCATATTACTACAGATTATGAGAAGATTTATTAAAATTTCGAAATAATGAATACTAGTCTTGCATGATCAATTTTAACCTGTACGTAGGTACAACGACAAGCGACCGTTTATAAGTAGTTATAAAAATCGCTTCAGAAAAATCAGCACACATTTTCAAAATCCACTCGATCAAACACTCGTATCGTCTTAATCTGATCGAGAATGTTAACGAAAACATAACTTGAAATTGTAGAAAGTATATGTACCTAAAACATGTTTAAAAAACCAGTAAACAAACAATAGCTATATAAAATATTTATACCAATAAGACAAGCTATTGAATTCTTGTTTTCAATTTTCTTTACTTTCATTACCTACAACGAAAGCGACGGTAATTAGGGACGACGCCAAAAAACAGACAGACCTAAATATAGATACGGTTTATGTAAATTAAATAGAACTTCTGTTACTCATCTTTTTTATGTTAGTGGAATAGTAAACGAGCATGCAGACCATCTGATGTTCACAGTGATTCACAAAATTCAAATGTTTCATTTCATTATAAGGTAATACATAACCTAAATGTATAAGGTACAATATAAAATCAGTGCATCGGCTTTGGACGGCCCGTGAACGTTCACATGAATTGCCAACTTCAAACCAAACTGAAATTCTATGATCATATTGCATCTTTTGAAGACGACAGACGATCGTCTCGCTTATAATTGTAGCCGATAACCACACCACATAAACAAGTATTGCTTCAAGGCAGAATACGAGAGCGGCGATACCTTCCCAGTTGAACTTATACATAGTTTTACCGAGTATCAATTAATATATATTAATAACGCAGTATTTTAAAGTAATGCTTTCTATAACATTTCATTTGATTGCAATAGCCAATTGGTGCATTGATAGCAGTTATCTATAAATTTTATTAAACTGCAAATGGTATGAGCTGATCTGCGATTTATTTTATGGACAGTTACTCTATACCTTTCTATTTTACATTACATGCTTCGCTCGTTTTGTGTTTTAAATATTGAAAGCTTTAAAACATAGGTTTTTTTCATGTGTTAGAGATCGTTTGGGTGATAGATATATGATAGTGGATGGTGACAGAAATATGATAAAGTATTCTTTCTTAGAAGTAAAATTATTTTATTATATGTAATGGACGCAGTAGCTTCATGTTAAAAGTGTTTCTTCGAGGCGTTCCACCTTAATTCTCAGAAGCAATAATTTACGTGTGATCGACTTACGACGGGACCTTTATTCTTCATAGAATTGGTTTGAGATCTTTAGGAGCCACAAGGACGCTTGCTACTTTTATTATATCTAATATTTGTACCGACATTGCTACCACTTAAATAACATGAAAAAGTGTGTTAACTTTTATTAGCTTGGGTTGTATGTATGTATGTATTTATGTATGTATGTATGTATTTATGTATGTATGTAATGGATTCTTTGAGCTTAATTTTCACCAATTTCCAGATGTGTGATTAATTTGAAACTTTGCACACGTATTAAGGACCGATGACAATGCAATAATATAAAAAAGCGTGGAGTGCTTTTTCAGTGATCTATTGATACCATGCACCCTACCCTTTTTTACATCACAATTTATTTTTTCTATTTCTATTTATACATTTTTTAGTTAGTATTTTTTTATAAAAGCGTGTTTTTTAGTTTTTTTAACTATTATTTATTTATCCTGTCTTCTATAACAGCTAGGCAGTCGGATCTGCCTGGGTATGGACTAAGTCTGAAAAAAAACTCAAACAATTGTACCCAACTTAATTAAAACATAAATTTTATTAGAAATAATTAAGATACCTTTACCCAGAAATAATGGTGGAATTCTACGAAAAAATGTTAAATTGCATGGGGTTGCGTGCGTTGAGTTGGTAATATATCAAACGAACTACTTCACTTTTCAGGCCAAAGAACTCGATAGTGACTGACGACAATTGCTGCTTGTGTCATTTCGCCGGAGTGAAGTACATGTCGAAGCTTTCTGCGGATGACATCATCTTCGCGTCGTTCAACAACCGCGTCTTTGAAGTGAGTAAATCAAATTAATACTTGCAATAGGCATCCGTTTATGAAATGGTTAGTGGTTACCTGTGACTTAGTCCACGTAATTTTGTTTCAAAATAAATAATATTTAAGAGTATTAAACATGCGTGCATGCGGCCCTCTTGATATAAAACAGAACTGAAGTCATCTGGGCTCGTAAGTAGATGTGTTGCTACTATTCAGGACTAAGATTATAGCCTCGTTTCTAAGTGTAGCCGGTAACCATACGTCTCCAAACGAAATCTAACTTCACAGCGGATTAGGAGAGCGGCGGTTGTACTACCCTATTGAACTTTATTTCCATCACTTATTATTATACATTGTATGTTAGTGTGTGAAACAATCTATCCACCTACAAAATTTCGTTCAAAATAAAGTTAAAAATAAGATAATAAACAATTAAACATCATAATTTGTAATATATTGATTTTTTAATATTAGTTACTCAATTCAACTTCGGTAATAATTTAATGACAAGCGATATTTAAGCTTTTAGCATTAAACCGCCTTTTGTACCATATTTTTATATTTGGTATAATAAAAAATAAATAAAGTGTTTATGAAATGATTTCGTACTATAATCCTGATATCAATACGGTGTCTTATATGCAACGTATACCCGACTAGATAGTCCTTATCGTATCTAGTTGCGTAGAAAATTATTTGATGCTCAGTAATAATAATTAATAGATCTGACGGTTACATTCCAAGGGCAATTAATCTTAGGATATGATACTTGCGCTGTTTTAAGAACATCATAAATATTATGAGGTATTTTTTATGAAATTGACGTAGTAGAAGAACACGTTGTTTTCTCGATGACATGCATTCACTACTGCCCATTGATATTTGCAACCAACTTAAGTTTTGTGAGAACACAAGCAAAGGTACAGATTAATTTCATCGTGTTAATATTTTTTATTTATGTTAAGTGGTGGTTAAGCCATGGACGTCAAGTCAACCATAAACAGCATAGAAGTTGGATAGGATGTTGCTTTTCTGAAATCTAGGATAGTTAACTCAATTGTAAATATATCCAACAACCGTACATCTTCAGGCATGGTTGTAAGATATGCTTACCGAAGCATAATAATTGCCTCACGTTAGAACACGAGTGCGTCGTATTGTTCTACCACCAATAAAACTGCTGTTAAACTAACATACCAACCGACAACTGAATTGACCAACGGATCAATGCATCAATATTTAAATCTTAATGTTTGGAGTCGCTCGTTATAGATATCTAAATTATGACGACCATTAAGTACCTATTTCCCTTATATCTATTTCATCTTATACTTCATTTATTATAAAAAGAAACAAGCCGCGGTTATATATAATGTGAATCATAAATAGGTACATTATGATACTTTCATTCCATTCCATTTCCATACACATGATGTATAAATAATTACATAATAAAGATTAGAATTGGTAAAAATGTCTGATGATGTAAACAAGGTTACATTGCAGAAATATCGTGCAATTCATTTTAACTGGAAATCATCGGCTACATGCGATTTGGACTCGTGCACTGAGTTTCGTCCAACCACACGATAACCATTTGTATTACGAATTTAGCAAAAATTGTATTTATTCGTCATTAGCGTTAACCTGTAGCTTTCCCGTTAAGTATTACCATAGACGCCTGCTGTTCACTGTACAGCAATACATAGTTAAAAAAATATTGCTCGAAACTACTGATATTTCAATTATAATTATTTTGGTCATTGCTCAGTCCCTATAACATTTCATTCTAATATAATATTGAGAACACGTTACCTATTTGATAAGCTTAGCTCGGATTATTTCATGTTTTATTTAGTTTGTTCTATAATCACCAAGCTAATGATAAGATGTATGCACACTATACCGTTAATTACAAGCTATTATCTATTACTTGCTTCGACTTATATTAAAGTATTTTTTTTGTAAAGACACGTATTTACTACAGATATCGCCCTAAGCCTTTAAATATTTGTTTAGATATTCGCTATATTAACGCATTAATTTACTGTGAAAATTTTAACTCGCTACCTAATACGGTTGAAAATAGCCTTTTAAATGTTACAAATGTGGGCGGACGACGTGGGCGTAGTAATTAGCGTGCTTACGGAACCCTAATAAACTTTTAATGATATTTATATTTGTTTTCACGCGTGCTACCATCACCCAATATCTGTTATCGTAATTAAACAGCCATGACAGACATACCAAAACATAGACAAATAAATAGATATTGCAGGCTTATATAGTATCGTAGGATTAGTGATCCAGTTGATCCTATTTTTATGAAAACATATAAACAGCAAATTACGTTTGATACCGAGGTTTATGAATAACTAAACGTACACGGTTAAAATAAAATTGAAAGTACATATACACATAGTTGAAACATATTTACATAGTTCTAATAATCTATAGTTGTATTGAGAACACGAGTAGGTATTTGTTTAGTGTCTATTTGTAAAATAAATATTTAAATATGTATTAAGAAATATATGGGTATGTTTATCAATTCTCGGGTCTCCATAATACAAGCATTGCCTAGCTTGGTACCAGATGGCCATGTGTAAATAGAATCAAGAACATTTCATAAATATAAATGATATTATTTATAATCTAAGTAAAACGGCTGTGACGTACGGGCAAACTAACCAGCCGAAATTATACAGAGTTTCATTTTACGATTTCATAATAAAACACTTAAAAAAGTGTATGAAATTATTACTCACAAATATGTATATTCCAGTCATTTTGTAAGTGGCAGTACCCAGAGTATGAGTGTTGAGTCAGGTTTTTGTGGGTTTTCGTTAAACATCACTCGTTACGTCACTTGAAGCGGAGTGTATGCTAATTATGACCCAGTTCCACGGTTTGGAGACGTGACACTTCACGTCCCTAATTGTAGTTCCAAAAATAAATCCGAATTAGCGGGGAGATTGTTAAACTTTTAAATGAGGAAATACTTTTACTGTTAATTAGGAAAATAAGGTGGCAGAATTTGACGTTTCAGCCAAGAAGTTCCACTGCCACACCCATTCTTAGTGTGAAACTATTCTCTTTGGAAAATTGTAGTTGTCGGCTGCATGTATGAAACGACCATTGTCGGTAGACAAATATTGCAATGATGGAATTCTATTGGGACCTCTGTAATTTTCAACTTATATGCGATGCTTACAACTTACATGCTCATTTCATAAAAATAAAATATTATAAGAAAGAGATACTCAGAAATTCTTATCGTATATAATGGGACGTTAGGGTGTCTAAACTCCCACTCCCCGCCATCATATCGAAAAAGTCGCTAAATATTTACACTTTCGCTACGCGTATAATCGTGTTACATAATATTAGTGTAATTTCGAATTGACTGAGATATGCGTTTAGAATATTAATATTGCCTTCTTTGACGTGAAGTTAAGGAAAAAAGTAATTAGTTCTTGTCCATAATGAACTTTAGCTAAGCCCGTACTCGTCCTTTTTTATGTTGGAACAGTAGCAAACTTTTTTTTTTTGGGCCCAGACAATGTGGAAAAGGGGCGACCCTCCATGCGGGAGGGAGGTGGTGAATGCTCATGCAT
>DWON01004515.1:0-16137 GCA_018251015.1 Phocides pigmalion okeechobee | reverse complement strand
GTACCACCGTCACCTTCAATATTCGCCGTAAAGCATTACTTGTGTTTCCGTTGGAGAAGTGGTTACACTTTGCATCGAAGCGAACATCTTAGTCCTCAGGAGTAGCAAAGTATCTACGTTTGAGCATAGATAGGATTTCAGTCGTGTTTGTGATTGTACGTGGAAGTCTATAGGCTGTGACTTTGTTGTGTTTTCTGTTGTTGTGTTATATTTGTAGTGTATAATAAATTATGCTACAAGCATCATCCGCCGATCAACGAAGTCAAAATTGAAATGTTTTTATACAAAGTAGATTATTTTTGTAGTCGTTCATACTCGTACACTATCACCAACTCGTAAGATATTTTATTTTGGAAAATTAAACCCCGCAAAAGTAAACCCCGGCCTTAGGACAAGGAATACGCCGAACGCGGCATTACGAGAGATCATATTAACTTAAGTAAATCAAATGAAATGTAACAATACATACATGATAATGCACGTAGTGCTATTTTTTCCAACAATTGGTCCTACATAAATTCATATTAACTGAACTATCACATGATAAATAACAATAAATTATAATGCACATAATACCAGTATTATTTTACAATAATTATTTTCAACAATCGACGCTGCTGATGACAAGAGGGCTGGTTCATATCTCGGGTAGATAGTTGCGATCATTATACCTCGCGGGAATGCGACCAGCATTACTAGCATAGCACCATGTCCCATGAGACGGAATCCCTTAACGTTGTTTAGGTTAGGCTTTTAATTTTTTGTTGCCGATATTTCAAATCAGTTTCATGAGAAGTTTAACCGTGACTATGAACCACACAACTGATTGGAAATATCGGCAATTCAAAATCGTTAATCGTAAGTAGCCTTAACACAGTAAAAAGCAGCAAATCATTGCATATAAAACAAAATTTAGACATAACTTTATTAAAAAACCTTAAAAAGCGAAAACAGTCACAACAATCATTCTAAAAGAATATGAAATATGTATGAACACCAAAAATGAGTACACAATTACACAATCTCTTTGGAGATTACTCGGGAAATGTGTCACGAGATGTTTGATTCTAAACTGACTGTTCCTAACATAAATTGGAACAATATGCATTTTCTGAAAAAAAAAAACAATAAAGCTACCAAGAATTCGGTATTTTTTTAAGAAACCATGATACGTATGTGTATATGTAGAACGTTAAAGTGTGATTGCGTCAAGTTATAAACTTACTAAGGTGAACCTTATTAAGTTTATTACCGTGGTGTTCATAACAATACTTCCGCCGCATCTGCAAATCTGACAGTTCCCGTTAATTTCCTTAAAGGTGTGGAAGAAACGAAAAGATCTGGGATAGTGGTCGGTTTATCATGTTACTGATCAAACTTTCTCATAACTTGTTACTGAGTGGCACACAGCCAAAAAGCAGTGAAGTAAGACCAATGACAATTTTTACTTTCCTTCCTAGAATTTCCTTGCTCTGAGAAAGTAAGAAAATTTACCGGTAGGGCCAGAAATAAGTTTATAATTATCAAGAAACAGAGAGAAGGATGGCCAATAACAGCACCTGGTGTATATAATGCAGCTTCGGTAAAGAGACAAGATTTGGAGGGGGGATATAACTCTTTGGTGAATCATATCAGATCTTCTACGAAGTCAACATGTATGGAAGGAAAAACAATTAAAGTAGTGAGCGGAGCAAGAAATAGGTTTATAATTATCACGATATGCTACCTTTATATCTGCCATACAGTTAAGAAGAAGTGAAGATAGATGTCCAGAAAGACAAGACATGCAGGTGGAGCTAAGCAAAAGATTTATAATGATGAAAATCCAACTCTCATGACTTGCACCAGATACGTCACACAGTCAGACCGCGTTATTCTGTCGCCGTATTCAATTATTATTCACGCTTCGCGTCCATTATCTTCTTACGAAGTTTGTTACGAGTTTCCCAACCTGGATCAACACAGCCTTTGCTAAAACGCCTCATGTGCCTCCAGTATGGTCTGGTTTCAAGTAACATCAGCTGTAAAAGTTTATTGAAGTATATCTCTTGCTAAGTACAATTCTGAATACATTTCATCTCGCCAAACAATAACACGAGAAGTGTCTTGAAATATGCTTATATATTTTTCTATATATACATATAGTTTTTGTATACACAAGCTTAAGACGCTGAAGCCGATAGAAATGTGTGTTATTTCACAATGTATATAAAACGGCCATCCAAATTATATTAAAAAATTATATAAACAATTTAGGCACATTTTAAAGTACAGGAATTAGCACACAATCAAATAATTCGCCTAGAGTCAAGTAGTCAGTGACAACGATAGGAGAATTCAGAAAGGAGTCCCACCTAAAGTTGTATACTCATGAGCCACTAAGCCAAATGACATAGATTAAACGCCACGAAAATATAATCTTTGTAACTATATCCTTTTAGCAACATATTGCAGTGTTTCTTTAGCATTATTTATACTTGAACTATACTTCAACTATACGCAGTAGGCCTTACGGTGGTTGTGCAGTAGAAGATCTACAAAGGTTTCTCTCATCTTTAAAATAGTTACGCGAAAGTCGTATTACGGATGTATCGTTTTTGAATTTACTTTTACAAAATTTCTTTGGTCTATTGTCAATGCGACAAAGTTAGCTTGGTCTCTTGTAGTCAATCTGACTCATCGAAGCTAAGTACATCTTTTGCTCGGTGAAAATAAAGTATGTGCGTTGTATAGATAACAGAACCTCGATTTTTTCACATTATCCGGATTCAAGCGGATCACAAAGAGGAATCGGTAATGAAATTGCTTTTACCGTCTCTACAACAACGTCTTGAGAGTCCCAAATCCGACAATTTGATAAAAAGCTTTCTTTTAAAACACAAAAAGCACACTCGATTCTATGGATTTATTTATTCAGAGACTCGAATGATATTACGCCGAACAATGTACGGCGTTTGGTAAGATTGAAGGGTATTACAATTTAGTTACTGACGCTAAAAGATTTGTCGCACCACCAAAGAGGAAAGAAATCTTAAAAGAGTCTGTATCAAGTAAAATGTTTAGGCAGTTAAGATTTTTTTCATAAATGGAATGTAGCAATGAGGCATTTCCACGAGATGTTGTGTTCCCTACCGCACATGAACATCTGTAAAAAACTATATCTAATAAGAATTCTACCTCAAGACAATTATCTGTGTAATGTTTATTTATCAAGGACTGATTTAAAAAGAGTGCCGAGAGTTTTTTTCCGCCGGCTGGGAGAAAACAACCTTAGCCAACAGGGTGTACAAAGCCGATGTACTGATTTTACATTGTACCCTAACGTTCTTTAAGTGTATGTAAATACCTTACAATGAAATAAAATATTTGAATTTGAATATATATATAAGGTATACAGATACTCACTGAGGTTGTAGGCATGTTTCTTAGTTCATAACCGCATCATTTGGAACTGATTTGGGACTCGAACTAATTTAGAACTGGAGCTGATTTGGAACAGTTTTAGAAGACTTGGTTGTTAAAACTATTTACGTCTTATTTGGTTTTGTATAATGTTTATGGACATATGTATAGAAAAGAAGTAGGTATGGCGCACATGCCAAGTACCGTCGCGCATGCACGGCACGGCACGGGAGGTTCAGTATTCAGTCGTGTTTGTGCTTGTGCGTGGCGGATATCAATGGGCAGCGACTACTTAATATCAAGTGGTTTGTATACTCGTTAGCTACTCTTTTCACATAAAAATATATATAAACAAAAACACATTTAAAAGAAATTATCTACCTTAAAAGTAAAGCATAAGGTTTTTAGTAATCAAAATTATATTCTATACTAAGCGCGCTAAAAACAGCTGACATAATTAAAAAAAATGGAATCAACAGTAATAGAAATAACGCGTCAGCCAACATTTTCTATTGTGTAGAGTTTTTTCTTCGTCGAGCGATAAAAGACACTGAATAAATTATTCTAAGCAGCTCTTGAACAATTGTGAATAGTCCCCAGACATCGAACAGAACTACTGAAGATCTAAGTTTTTGTTTGACTTTCCCATCTCGAACTTTGTGACATTAATGTAGTTGTAGTTGAGATAACATAAATATAAAATGTTTTCTACTAGATAGTTCTATTGGAAATATTTATTTCTTATATTTTAAAGTACCCAGATTTTGTTAATCAAATTATAAATAATCTGTACACTAATATAATGTTCGGTGCAACTTCGTGATTATTCGAGCTATAATAAGTCACATGAAGAACATGAAATTCAACTGTATTGAATTATAAAAAAAAATAAAATTAAAATATAATTATAATAACAATAAAGCTAAGAGTGAAATACTGCATCTAGATTGTGATGTGGATGCAGTATTTTACTTTTAGGTTTGTTATTATCTGTACGCTCGTAACAACATAAATTCTCTTATTATCCGAATTTTATTTTTAAATTATGTCCACTGCCATAGCATCTTTCGGTAATGACTGAATCGGAACTTCAGTTATCAGTGGCTTATGATAACTAAAATATGATACAAAAAGTCTTGTATTAACAGCGTTGAGTTATCATACAAGTAAGAATTACATGTTAGAAATTAATAATAAATATTAAAATTGAATATTAATAATTTTATAATATGTATATTATATAATTATTAAGAATAAAATTTAGAGAATAGTAAATAGTTATGACATAAATTGTAGTAAATATTATAAGATTCTTAATTTCAAATATTTATTATTGGTAATTGAATATTCTTAAAATATTTATATCAATAAATAATATATATAGATATATAACCTCATAGATAGGATAAGATAGATAACCTCAATTATATTGGAGCACTTAAAAAGTCTATTGACACAATTTTTTCACTAATATTTACGAATAGTAAATATATTAATCAAAATACTTATTTTAAATCACTACAGAATATAATTCATCAGCACATAGATAAATCGCACTGACATGAAACTAAAACATGTGTGTGAATGTAGACACTAGAAACATAAATACAATGAATATGAAAACTGAACAAAGGCAACGTTGGTGCCAACTTGCGTGACTAATAGAGGTTCTATTTCTATTTTGTTGGTAGCTTTTGTTTCACGACTACAACCGCAGCAACTTCATACTGTAACTTTTGTGTGACGAAACTTAAAATATCACTCTCATCATTTTTTCATAACGCGCCTAAAGAAGTATAACTTCTAAAATTTACTTTCAATAAAAATATTTTGATTTTGTTTTTGAAAACTGCGTTATCTTTTCTCTACTGCATAACTCGCCATAGGTTAAGGTTCCATCCGCATCAACTGGATTCGTAGCGGTCTTCTACAGTTCCATTTGCGCGTTCATTTATTTCACGTAAGTTCAAGACGTGGAACGAGCTTCTTCCTGAGGTATTTCCTGCCAGGTAAATACGGGGTTCAACAAAGGTTCAAAGAGATCTTCTTCAAAGTCTGCGATGTTGACGACTACGTTGGAAATGTATCAAACGAGCGTGTAGTCATTGAATGTTAAATGATCTCTGCAGCCCATAGAGATCTATGTACAATTTCAAACAAGATTAAAGTCCTGTTTGACAACGTGCTCAGATGCGTTCACACTCCTGAGGATTGAGGTGGTCGTCTCGCTTAGAAATATGACCGGCAATCAGAATATAATAATATAAACATATATTTATCTATGATAAGGGTCGTAAATTAACATACATACAAAAGAAGAAAAAAACCGTTACTAAAATCAAAAGTTTTAAGAAACTGCTATTGCTATTTGAAAACCGCTATATTTTCGTTTCCTCAAAAACCAGCTGCTCTCCGACATTAAAAAGGATGAATGTTTTAACGTGACAGTTGTCCCGTGGTTAATTGCTTTGAAGGCGTTCCTTGATGAATTACTAATGTCCCGCTGTTTCCGCAATTCAGGGCGTAATTAGTTTTTGTTTAGGAAATTAACTTTATTATTCTTATAAATTTGTGCTACTTTACCTACAACTTGTTTGTAATTAAACTTCTTTCATTATTATTTTTCAAGGTGACGGAATCTATGATGAAATCTATTATATATCATCGTACCATCGCCACACACATTTTTGTAGCGTGAAGCAATTCTTGCTTTTTTTTAAAGGTTTGGTCACCAAATTATTTATTAGTTGTATTGCACTTATGATCGAATTCATATAGGTTTAAAGTTAATTACTGACTACCATATGTAGGCAAAACAATTGTCAGTTTCAATTTATTTGTGGTTCTTTATCACAAAACTACGGCTATAATTTACGTGAAATGTTGTACATAGAGTCTCTATCCCTCTGGTCTCGTCACAAAATGTGTAATATCACACTATATTATGTTGGTAATAAACAGTAAACAAGAATCTTTTTTTTTATTGTGAAAGAGTAAGAAGATTATGAGGGTGGCGGTGGTACCGTTGTCCTTAAATAATTACAATTGAAACATCCACCAGTTGAGTGCGATCCTACTTTCGAGGCAAATCAAATTGGGCAAATTAAGGATCGTGGATCCGCCTCAAGGCTGTATTGGGAGTATCTTATCTTACACTATAAGAGATCACGAAACTAAAGAAATTATTTTCTACTTTATACATTTACTAGCGACCCGGCCCAGCTATGCCCGGGTAATAGAGTATATATTTACTTACTTTTTTATACATGCATCCAGTCATTACCTAGTTGCAAAAACTAACAATTACTCCATCTATTTCGAACGTCGATTGACTTATTATATTCAAATCAACTATCTGATTTCTTGCCAAATAAAAAAAAATCTTAACTTATTATACACCAAAACCTTTCTCAGGAATCACTGTACCTGTTGTTGAAACTGTGAGATAATCCGTCCATTAGTTTTGAGTTTATTGCGAACAGACAGACAGACAGACGCGACGGAGGACTCTGTTTTATAATATTTTGACATATATACATCTAAAAGCGTAAGGTGATCGACAGACCCAGAGAACCACTGAAGCCGCTAAACGTCTTTGTAAAATTTTGTACATAGGTCCTTTATATAGCATAAGTGAGTAAGAAAGTAAAGTGAGTAATAAGGAATTTTGAAATTGTACCCCTAAGCTAATACGGATTGAAAGGTTGTATTAATGTGTTGTTACATCGACCTGTGCGTAAACAAATCGCGGGCAAAAGATAGATAAAACATGGTATATTCATTTTTAAACATTTTTAATAAATATAAGAGGCGCAGCTAGAACCGCTCAAAAAATTCGAAAATTCTGCACCTAAAACAATGTTTTTCTCATTATGTCTGTATATTTTTGCTTGCTAATCTCAAAAACGGCTTATCCGATTTGAATGCTGTTTTCAGGATTATATTGTGATGGGCTTCACTTAACTTTTTTTTAATTATACGGTTAACAAATAAAGAAGTTACGTCAATTTATGTCAGTCATCATCAGACGAAGTCGCGGGCACAGCTAGTGCAGAATAAATTTAAATTTCTGTAAATTTTCAAAGAGCTCTGTATAAATTTAGTAAATTGCCGAAGTTATGGCTAAAATATGTCTGAGGAAATTGCAATATTTATCGGAGGTTCTTTAAGGTCCATTTTGTAAAAATTTGGTGGTTGTTTAAGGTTCATGAAGTGAATTATAAAAATATTATACTGAAGCGTGCTTAGCCTTGCGATTGCGTAGATCATAAACGATCGATAAAGTGAAGTAACGTCAGGTGCGGTCGGGAATAGCATGGGTGGTAGTTTTTTATGTGAAAAGAGTAGTAAACGAGCATGCAAAACACCTGATGTTAAGTAGTAGCAGCCCATAGACATCTACGTACAAACACAAATATGACTGAAATCCAATCTGAACTCGAACGTTGCTACTCTTGAGAACTAAGATGGTTGCCTCGCTTTAAATTGTAGCCGGCAACCGCACCTCTCCAACCGAAATACAAGTAACGTTTTACGGCGGATTATGGGGGTGGCGGTGGTACCTCCCCGTTAAAACTATAATTCTCCCACCTATCATCGAAACTCGTTGCGTTGCATATTATTAGATCGACGTTGGTACCTCCCCAATCGAAATATAAATAGTTGTACCATCAATAAAATCTGGTTATTTTAATACTAAAATGTCAGACAACCTACGCAATTAAAAATGTAACCACGAAGAGAGAAACATTTACATCGCCTCTTTTATTCAAATCATGAGGGAAATGAATTCTAAATAACATAACATAATCCCGACTTAGCGTTTAATAAGTAAGCGAGTGTATCCGAGTATAACGATGGTAATTATCGCAAATTGTAATTCCGATTCGCCGCTACCGTATCAGTGGCGTACAGGCGGCAGCTAGTGATGTGCTTATTGTTTTAAAATCGAACTTTTTATACAACTCCAGTCCATCAAAAAGGTGGTATACGAATTTGATATATTCGATATCGTTCACGTGATGATAGGTTTTTGAAACTTTTTACAATTGGCACACTAGCGACCGGTCCTGCTTCACAGGATGTATTTACGACAAATTCGAAATTCTCGGCATTTCTCCCCGATAATATATTATGCATCTATTATAAATATAAACCTTGTTCATCAGTCACGCGGTCAATTGCTGAAAACTGTATTAAAACCCGTTGTTAGTTTTAAATTAAGATTATCAAAGATGTAAATGTACAGAGGGCAGGGAGTGTAAAGTTTTATACCATGTAGAAAAATGTTTGTAGATGTTGAAACTGTCTAGATGTTTGTTGTATAATTAATATATTGAAAAGAAAAATGGTACAATGCTAGTTTTGGTAATTAGACAAGACCTTCAAAATTGTTGTCAAAATAAAGTCATACTGATATTTTAAATAATCCATCAATTTTTGATTTTTGTTCTTGTAAAAATTACAATATGTAGATGTCTTAATATATTTGCTAGATAAGCTAATGTATGTATGTGGTATTTTACGGGTGGCACTTCCTATCGAATTATATTATAGTTCGACAGCAAGTACCAACGCCACTGTCATAATCCGCTGTAAAGCAACTCTTGTGGTTCGGTTTGAGAGTTGCAGTTGCAGGATCTTCTGAACGAGGCGATCATTTCAGTCTTCAGGAGTAGTAACACATTTACCTAATACTTTATATAGGAGTTCAGTGTATGAAGTTATATATCGATGGGTACTTAAAATCAGGTGATCTACTCTTTTTGCTCCTTAATAAAATAAGTTTTAATAAACTTTTATTAAAAAGAATGAAAATTTGAATAAAATAAACAACAATAATAAAATACGTTTACTTTTTATTACATAAAGCAAACACTTTATCGTTACGGCATCGTTTGTTCGATATCGATATAAATTAAACCCCCACATTCATCCCTATCATATATCAGAGCTGCCCCAATCTGGGTCCAGGGCTGATTACGTCTGAAGCGGCTTTCTCTTAATGCTAATGCTGTTTACACGCCGCGAACGATTACACTTCGCCTTCTCAGGACTTAGGAAGTGGAATTTACACGTTCTAGTGCTTCTACATGTCGGGCTTAGTGCTTCGTTCAAACACTTACGTAATGCTAGTTCTTTCCCGCGATTCCATTCACTTGTTTTTCAATTTTTCTTACTAGATTTTCTAATAGTAAAAAGTTTTGAAGGTGGAAGAACTAAATGCGGCCGGAGAGGTAGCAGCGAAGCTCTCATAATCCAACGCATTACTTGTGTTTCGATTGCAGCAGTGCGGTTGGCGGCTACACTTTGAAGCGATGCGATCATCTTAACCTTCGTCTTCATCTTAACAGACAAACGACGACAGTGGTGCACATCTTACGCAGAGAGGTACAATTGCTATTTAGTGTGGGTACGCTGCTTGTTTTCTTAGCAGCTTGCAACAGGGACTATCTTCGGGAAGATAGCTTATATTGGGTTTTATTATAATCATTTCAAGATATTTTTGTTAAATTTTTACATTTGCTACATAATTGAAGGAAAAAACAAGCCTTTTGAACGTAGTAAAAAATAAACAAACAGATTCACACAAAATAGGATGCAAAACTCGCTTTTGCATTCAAAAACCAAATAGCCTGGTCCTTCGAGCCGGATAATGTTGAACGAAATTAGCCCGCACTTCCGCTCTCCGCGATTTCAAAACAACGACCATTATTCATACTCAATACTCCTATTAAATCATAACGGATGGCGAAACACAAATTATTTTCATGCGCGAAAACACGTAACTCGAACGGAATACCGATAAAGTGGTTTTGAAAGGCCTACACACCGACGCACAACCTATGATACGACGTGACCGCACGCAATTTGCTTATCTATCCCACATGCAATACGAACCAATTCGGCTTGAACGTTGACTCCGATGTAAGGGTTTATTGCGAATTGTAAGCATACTTGGAAGTATTCATACTTCGGGTTATAAAAACTCGTGGAGCACTCTCGAACGTTTAACGCCTACTGGTGCGTTAAAAGGCTGAGATACAATACACAGTACTTCAGTACAGCCGTGTCTAAAAGTTTAATTGGCTTAAAGACCGGTGATGGGATGAAAAAGTCTGATGAATTTAAAATTGGAATGTGCTTTTTATGTATTAGGGACTAGGTATTGCTCGCGACTTCGTCCACATGGGCTTCCATTTAATATATTTAATTATTACAAAAAAATTTACAGGAAAAAATATACGTATATTCGAACCCGTAACTTTTAAATAGATATAATCTGTTTTATTTATAAACCCATTGAAACGAATTCAATAATAAATGTTAGCTGAAGCGTAAAAATTAATGAAAACCGTACCAAAATCGGATAAGCCATTCCGAGAATAGCATGGACAAACGCACACATAAATAACCAAAAACCTAACAACTTGATGCTGTTGCGTTAATAAAAGCCATTACTAATATAATAATAATAATGTATAAATATTATAAAACAGTCCCCCGTCGCGTTCTTCTGTTTGTCTGTCCGCGATCAACTCAAAAAGTACTGGACGGATTTTCTCACAGTTTTCAACAACAGGTAGAGTAATTCCTGAGGAAGGTTTTGTGCATAATAAGTTAAGTTTTCTTTAATTGGACATTAATTTAAATTATCCCTGGATGCATTTACATGCATGCATAATGATGCAATAAACGCTGTGGAAATCGCAGGCACAGCTATTGCTAAAAAATAAACTTAATAATTATTATACAAACATATGAATGAGCAAGAAAATTGTCCTTTCTTTTCAAAATGTTATCATAAATTTTATTGCTAAAGTAAGGAAATGAGAGAAAGGATTTGCTTTATTTAATTTGAACGTAGCCGTCCTGCGAATGAATACAGTAGCTTAGATTATTTCAAAATATTGAAATCTTATTATTTACATAGGTTGTAATACTATAATTTGATTGAGGTACTACCGTCATCGCCATAATCAACTCTTGTGGTTCCGTTCAACAGGTGCTGTAACCAATTATACTTAAAGCGATTTCAGTCTTTAGGAGTAGCAACGCATCTATATAAGATCTCAGATAGAACTAGGCTAATGTAGACAAGGGATGGACTTAACACCAAACGGAATGCACGCTCGTTTGCCACTCTTCTCACAAAAAATGTAAAAAAATATAAACCCCCAAACTATTATGCCTACTTGGCAATTTATTTCACAACTACACTAAAACCTGAAAGTTCACAGACGAGAGCGGAGTGCTCGAAACTTCAGCATTTCCAACTTATATAAAGCTCACAATAAAAATCCACAAAAATATTTTTAACTGAAACTCGCCAAAGCTCCAACAATAAGTGCGATACAATTATACGGAATATACACAGATACTCGTGTTAGCATGCTTGGTAACTTGAGAACATGTTGACATGTTATATTGACAACATTTTTTATGTGTGAAGAGTATAAACGAGCATGCAAACCACCTGCTATTAAGTAGTCGCAGCCCAAAGACATCCACGTGCAATCACAAACACGACCCAAATCTTATTTGAGCTCGAACGTAGATGCGTTGCTAATCCTCAGGTCTAAGATGGTCGCCTCGCTTCAAAGTGTAGCCGGCAAACGCGTCTCTCCAATCGAAACACAAGTAATGCTTTATGATAGATTATGAGAGCGGCAGCAGTACCTCCCCGATCGAACTATAGTTCTCCCAACTTTAGCTTGATAACTTGGTAACATGTAAGCTTGGTAACTTGACAACTGTTATATAGATAACATGTTAACATGTAAATATGCATGGCTTTGTATGACATTAAAATTTGCGTAAGCTATAAAAAGTATAGCTATTGTTTGTTGTCTTTGCTCAGTTTATCATTGCTCAGTACTAATATAAAATATTGGAATTGCTTTATACTAACTGTAAACAATATTTTCTAGTTTTCACATTTACTAAGCGACGTGCTAAGGATCATTTTCTTTCTATATGTAATAGGAACTTAATCCTATGCACAACCCTATTTATTGAAGTAACAAATTAATATTGGTAATACAATTGTCATTAAGTGAAGTGTTCGTAGCTTTACCGCCGTGAAGCAATTGTGTTCTAGTTGGAGTGATATTGTTGGATACATTTGCAAACAAGAGACATCGCATCTATTCAGCCATATGTATGTATATGTATATGTTACTCGCTTTTATTATTCGCTAGAAGTGTTCTATGACTATAATTTTACTTATCTTCTATATCTTAAAGAGTGGACAAATGGATGAATGAATGAAAAAAAGATTGAATAAGTGAATGAATGATTTAATTAATTAGTGACTAAATGACTTAATTACTGAATAAACGACTCAATGAAATAATGAAAGGATTAATGAACGAACAAATGAATGAATGAATAGATGATTGATTGAAGGAATAAATGAACTACTGAATAAATGTTCATACAGTACCACCGAACGATTAAATGAATGAGTGAATGAATACATGAATGACCAAATAATACTTTAGAAGGTTTTTGTAAATAATTGGCTCTGATACAGTCGTATATACGGAAGTTAGAAGTCATACTGAAATCAGGATGACGTTTAAAGTTTTGATAATACATATTATAAAAACTTATTAACGGAAAGTATGTATGTTTTTTGTTCCTAATAGTTTATCGACATTAAAAACAATAATAATAATTACAAATCTAACACGGAATACCTTGTCACTAATTATAATAAAGGCCTAATCTAAATAATATTAAGAAGTCCATGCTCATGCGACCTGGTGCCGGGAACGCTAACCGCATTCTTGTGTTGAATATCAATCACAAATCCATGCAGGAGATATAAACCATCCCTCTTGCCACCAGCAGCGTCAATCAAACGTGAGACTAATTGTTTGAAAGATTGTACGTACGCATGTGAGTATCTGTTCATTGCCAAATATTTGCAGAGAACTATGTTGAATAACTGTCCGTTGACTGCGGACGAGTTTGGCAAAGTGGGTCCAAGTTTGGCCAAGTTTTTGTCGATCGACCAAGTTCGGTTCATTCAAACTTTGGCACTTCAGCTCGACTGAGTTACTAATCGCTTCGAGATATTATCTCGAGGCTATATTAGTGTTTCAAGGGTCAGTTTATTTCGACCCACAATTATTAAGATACATTAGGCTGCAGTCGTGGGAACTTGGCAACTTTTACGAGCTATCCCTTGAAAGTACTTTAATTTACAAAATAATTATCTTATTATTACTTTTGGGGAAGAATTTTTAAGTAATCTCCTTAACGACGTCTGTAATAAGCAAAAATATTTCTACAGATAATAAGATTAATATTAATTGGGAGTAGAATAATGAGTGTTTTTATCCCGATAAAATCTATTTCAGTTTAACGAGGGTTTTGAGTTTTGATGAAAGTGTGCTTGCGGTCTCAAATCATATAAGACTTGAAGTGGAAATTTCTAGTATACATGGGATTGGTTTCTCTGACTTGGAAGCGGAGATACACAGCTTTGCAATGTGCTCCAAACTATAGGATTCGATCGGGAAGGTACCAAAGTCCTATGTAATACCTATTTCCACTTACTGATTGATGCCTCAATCCACACTCGAAACCTAAAAATTGTATTTTTTATGTGAAAAGAGTAGCAAACGAGCACGCAAACAACCTGATGGTAAGTAATCGCAGCCCATAGACATCTACGTACAACCACAAACACGACTGAATTCCTATCTGAGCTCAAACGTAGATACGTTGCTACTCCTGAGGACTCTGATAGCCGACTCGCTTTTCAGTGTAGCCGGCAACCACACCTCTCCAACCGAAACACAAGTAATTCTTTACGGCTTGATTATGAGGGCGGCGGTGGTACCTCTCGGATCGGAGTATAGTTCTCCCACCTTTGAATAAATAATATAATGAATAAATGAACACCATACCGTAGCCTTTAAACTTCCAACACTTTATTTTCATGTCAATTTGTTAATAATGTTTTGTAATTAATCCTTTGACGTCACGCGCCCAACTTTGCCGTAAAGTGCGATACACCAAAAATCTTGGTTCATAATTCAGAGAAATCCAAGATTGATAATTAAAATTTCGTAAGGAAGTATCGCATTAAATTTAACGACGTAAAAGCCTGAGAAATACGAATATTTGAACGTAAACATAAACGTTGCTCCGTTCAAAGCACATAAAATTTAATTTACTGTGTGTACTCTTGGTAAATGATTTAGAATTTGCAACCTTATTAGTATAGCTATAAAATTTAGTTTGCGATGCAGATAATGGGTTTATTTAAGGGGAAGTAAGAAATCGCGCTTTAAAGCATTGGTTATGTCAGGAGAAGATAAAAAGATATAAGTTAAACACAGTTATCGAGGGACTACATACTCGTAATGGTTAATTCATAAAGTGTTTAGTAACAGTATATGTATCTATAGAAGTATTAACATTTTATGTTAGTTTATTAAACGCAAAAATTATTTCCTCAAAACCACCTAAAGTACTAGGATGGAATAGTGGTTGGTTTGTAATCGAAATTAGTCTGTTAAAACACATTAGTTTAACAAATACAACCAAATATTGTATGAACTTTTGAATACATATAAAACTCAACAATTTACACCTGTTCAGTCAATCTCATTTTTTACATAGTTTATCCTAGAACAAAGGCAGTCGGGCCACCTGATGAAAAGCAGCCGCTTTCGCCTGGACATTTGCAGCACCAGGCGTCACCATTGAAAGAGCCCCCTTGCACTTTATTTTTGGAGAGCCCCATGTCATGGAAGTTCATGGAATAAGGTAAGAGAAAGTTCGCTCTTCATCTTGCATATAGTATAAATGAATGAAAATGAACAAAAACTTCTGTAGCCACAACCTTTGCTCAACGCGGTTGTTAAAATCAGACTGTCATGTGTTTGACATAAATAGTTTGAACGTACACAATGTATTTTTTATTATATTGAATTTAATATTTAGACTATCAACACTACGCACTTTATGCGTTTTATGATTCACTGAACTTAATTGTAGAATGTTTGAAGTTGAGGATTTTTTGATTTTTAAATTTCTCGCGATGTAGTTATTACGTTCATAACTTCTATCTGTCAGAGGGGGTTGCCAGGATTCGAACGCCGGACCGTGTGAGATGTAATTTCAACCACTAGACTATATTATTTTATAGTGTTACTTTTATATTTTATGATGACTACTTATAATTAGAGAAACACGAATTTCAAATTATTTATGTTACATGATATAATAATATCTATATGACTGTGTTGATAGACCTAACTAAATAAATTAACCCTTCTAAGAAATGAGTCGGATGAAGTCATCATTTCAAAGAATTTTGCTCTGTTTATCTATTTGTCTCACGAATAACAGCAAAACGATGGCAAATTTAATCTCTTTTATGGATTAAAAGCTCGAGAAAGTTATCTTAAACCGGGTTTTATAACTAATTGGATAATCCTTAGTAACGTTACAAGAACTATTTTTGTAACAGAAAGTAATGCTGCACTACATTATAGTAATTTTTTATGTGAGAAGAGAACTATAGTTCGGCAGGGGAGGTACCACCGCCGCTCTCATAATCCGTCGTAAAGCATTACTTGTGTTTCAGTTGAAGAGATTCGGTTGGTGGCTACACTTTGAAACGAGACAACTATCTTAGTCCTCAGGAGTAGCAACGTATCTACGTTCGAGCTCAGATAAGATTTCAGTCGTGTTTGTGGTTGTACGTGGATGTC
>DWON01004514.1:0-16138 GCA_018251015.1 Phocides pigmalion okeechobee | reverse complement strand
ATGTTGTTTTACGGCGGGTTATGAGGGTGGCGGTGGTACCGCCCCGGGCGAGCTCTAACGGCTCTACCACCTTTCTACTGGTTGGTTTCTACATACTTTTGGTTTGTTAACTTTGAAGATAAAATATGAAAAAGACAAAAGACGCTTGTTTTAAGCATTTATTTCTTTGAGATTTGGCTCTGAGCATCTTTAACTTAAATAATGTCTTCATATTTATTAAAAAATATTATTTACACGACTGTGCTTAGCTGATTCTTACATACACAGACACCACACACACAGTAGATATTTTTTGACAAGATTCGATATGAAAAAATTTAGCTAAAAGGTAGATAATCTAATACAGCTCTTAACTCAAACGTCATAAAAATATCCATCATTTTATCACAACACCATTTTATCTCTTGGTGACAATCCAGTTTATTAAGAGAAGTCGGAGTCACAATCAGTATTGGCCCAAGGCGGCCTATTTGTTGAATAAATGAATTGAATTGAATTAATTCGATGTGCTTCGCCGACCCCGATCGCTCTTCTGCCAAATGTTAAGATTTGTAACGAGTGACAGTATTATTCAACTAAGACTAAGATATATTTTACCTAAATTATACTCATTAATCTGTACTAATATTATAAAGAGGAGAGATATCTTTGTTTATTTCTACCAAATATAAATACTTCGGAACGAAACGATTTTAACAACTTCTTGAGTAATTGAAAACTACGTTATAATGAACGAAAAAGGTTATGATATTTTTGTTTATCTGTGTGTTAGTGCACTTTAACCTTAGAAACGAGTTAACCAATTTCGGTACGGTTTTCACTATTGTTTTGTAGTAAGTTTACACTAGCATATGGTGTTCATTTCAATTGGTCTGTAAATAAAAAGTTATGTCAAATTGAATGTTACGGGAGTTAGTAAATGAGAACATTTTGCTGTTACAAATATTAAAAATCAAAAAATATGCTCACGTGAACAAAGTCGCGGCCAGCACCTAATGTAATATAAATAGCTTTTTCCCGCGTCTTGGCTTGCGCAAAAGATATTTATAAAGATGTTCGATATTATTCCCTATTTCAACTATGTCAACTATAAGGGGTGAAATTTCTAAAATTCCTTTCTGAGTGTTTCTTTACGTTATATAAAGAACCTATCGGATAATTTCAGAATTCTAAGGTCAGTGGTGTCGGCTGTGCGTTGATCTTGGGGTCTCTCACACTTTACTTTTTATATATTGACGATACGCGTGACGTATCGATAATCAGACCGGTCTGACACACAGGTTCTAGGTTCGATTTCTGGCCAAGCAGAAATCAAAATGATGGATGTAGATTTTTGTTGTGAGTCTGGGTGTCTATGTATTTGTTTTTGTGTGTGTCTTCTGAAGGTTTAAGGAATTCTAATGTGATGCAATAATTATAGAATACGTTATCACTTCATTGCTTACAGAACAACAAGTATTTTGAAATTGCAGTATTTAATTTCATCTGTTAGAAGTATCAAAAAAGCCCATTTGTTACAATAATACAGACCGTGGTCGCTGCAGTCCACAGACAAAAATATTTAAACCTTCAATGGGATTGAAGTTTTATGTGAAACGTCAAATAGGACTGAAGTCCTATCTTAGATCGAAACGTGTTGCGACTTAAGACAGATTCTTATCTCGCTTAACCGTTCAGACAGAAATTATCAATTATATATTAATTAAAACTGATAATAACACTATCAAAATGGGAGCTTAAAAAAAAGCAAATACAAAACTTCGGTAAATATTTTTTAAGCATTTTCATTTTTGGAAAACGCTTAAGAGCTTTGAGAGCTTTCCGGCAACGCGCGTCGAACCAATTTGTATTATGGATATCAAAGAGTAGCATTTTGTACTAATTAATAATGACTTACTATTACAACAATTTATGATTAAAGCTCTTCATAGCTGTACTTCTTTTTTTCATAACCTATAAATATTATAAAATAAAGTCCCCCGTCGCGTCTGTCTGTCTGTCTGTTCGCGATAAACCCAAAATGTACTGGACGGATTTTCTCACAGTTTTCTACAATAGGTATGTTTTCTACAATGGAGTGATTCCTGAGGAAGGTTTTGGTGCATAATAAGTTAATTTTTGTTTTTTGTAAATTAGGCGAGGAATTAAATAATGACTGGATGCATGTATGAGCAGGTTGTTTCCTATTGTGAAAATAGAAATAATAATAAGAAAATAGAAATAATAATAATAATAAGCTAGTAATATTATAAAAGAATGCCCCGCGTCGCGTCTGTCTGTCTGTCTCTTCGTGATAAACTCAAACAGTACTGGACCTATTTTTTTAACAGTTTTCAATAACAGGTAGAGTAATTCCTGAGAAGGTTTTGGTGCACAATAAGTTAAGTTTCTTTTTTATATTGGGCGACAAATTAAATAGTTAAATTAAATATAGCAATTCAGTCGTCGTCGTGCGAAATACACGTTTCTAATTGTTTTTGCCATTAAGTAATGACTGGACGCATGTATGAAAGAAAAATAATGTAAGTAAATATAAACTCTATTATTAACCTGAGCGATGCTGGGCCGGGACGTTAGTAATATATGTATTGATTTCCGTTCTGGGTCTGACTTTTCATCTACGTCGTGGTGTGCATCTATGGCAACCACTATGGAATGGAGGCTGGAAACCACACGGAATGGAGGCTTACAGTTCTGCTCTGGGTATTGGTGTTAGTGTAATCGTCATGTACGTTCGTGGCCCGACATAGGAAACCCTAGTATGGAGCTGTTTAAACCATAGGTTTGTTAATAATTATGTGAATATTTAGAATCAAATAAAAACTATCTAATATTAGTAAACTGTATTGAGAAGCACTAATTTTTACAATTTACAAAAGATAAAAAAGCATGTACCATACATGACCATACTGTACTTACCATACACTATAGACTTTTGGAGACACACATACTCGCAAGTCCACACACAAACACACGCACACAAAAATGTGCCGAACTGAAATTGTATATATTTACATAGTAAGTATGTTTCATTTTAAGTGACAATGTATGTTCTATGAGAAATAAAGAATCTTTAAACCGACATTTTTCGATATAAAAAGTAATATGTGACTTTTTTTAATAGAATAAAATGATGAATGGCGTGTTTTAGACCTAAACAAGAGCCGTGCGTGTAGACAGCGTATACTTAAATTAAAACAAGCCTGAGTGTAGGAATCGTTAAATATTTACTTAAATCAAGGCAAGGCTTTTTAACTTATCAAATATGTAACACGAAAAACAAACCGTCAAAGTAAAATTAATTTTGATATGTTAGAAATAATTATTTTTCCATAACCATATCGCTATGTCCCCAACAATGGTTACAGTCACGGTATGCGCTGATTAATTGAGTAATAAAATTAGTTTATATAAGTCATATTTAACGTTAAAGACTGCAAGTGAGCAATAGATTTATATGACCGATTCCTTCTTACAATAACCTTTCAACCTTTCAACAGATGGTAGAAATAGCTTAACTGATAAGATATCCGGGCCATCTCTATAATCCGACGTAAAGCAAGCTTGTATTTCCGTTGCAAATTCGGTTATGGGTTCCACTTACATCTCACTGACCATCATCTTATCATCTCAGTTTGCAGGAGGATCAAACGAAAGTCCAGTTCCTAGTTGCCTTCACAGTTCCACTCCAATCACCACTCCTTCACTAGCCCTCACAATCCGCCGTAAGGCATTGCTTGTGTTTCGGTTGGAGAGGTGGAGTTGCCGTAAAATTTCGGTCGTGTTTGTGATTGTTCGTGGATGTCTATGGGCTGGGACTTAGCAACCGGGTGTTTGCATGCTTGTTTACTACTCTTCTCAGATAAAAAAAAGATAGCGTAGATCCCATTTAACATCATCTAATCGCACGCGAAAGGTCATCAACACTAACAATTCCCACAAACAATTATTCCTAGCTGCATACGGGTTCACGTAGTTCACGATTCCATCAAAACTAAGTAAATGAAATATTTCACGTACCCCTATAAAGGAATTTTCCAGATTAGAAGTATAATGGCAGTTAATTGGCTTACGTAGAAATATGTTTACTTGCAAATCTATACTAATAATAATGTTCTAACTTATCGCTGTCTGTGTAGCAAACGAAGAGTAGCAAACGAGCATGCACACAACCTCATGTTAAATAGTCGCAGCCCATAGATATCCACGTACGACCACAAACATAACCGAAATCCTAACTGAGTTTGAACGTAGATACTTTGCTACTGTGGAGGACTAAGATGCTCGGCATGCTACAAAGTGTAGCCGGCAAATGCGTAGAGAGGTTCTCTAACTGAAACACAAGTAAAGCTTTGCGGCGAATTATGAGGGCGATGGTGGTACCTCCCCGGTTGAACTATAGTTTTTCAACCTATTATTAAGATCAAAAATTATGTTTTTTGGAATATTCGCCTTGTCGTCTATGTGTTTGTGCGAGCTCCGAATCTGCTCACCCGATTTCGGTGCGGTTTTTACAATTGTCTTGCTAACTTCATTTAACATTTATTGTTTGTTTCAATCGGTATATAAACAAAAAGTTATTTTTCTTTTTGTATTTGCGTCGCTTTGATTGTGTGCGCTAATATCATAAACGGCTTAACCGATTTCGATGGGGTTTTCACTGCAATATTACAAGCTTGAGCCATTTAGTATGCGTTTCAATTAGTCTTAAGGAAAATCACTATGCCAGTTTAAAAGTTACGGATGATAATTTTTGGCTGTTAGAAAATCTTTAAAAGCTCGAAAATTTAAGTCCAAGTGAACGAAGTCGCGGGCAGTGGTTGTCATTAAATAGTTTCAAACCATACCACAGTACTCTAACGCGGTATTCAAACAAGTCCGTTGAATTCTAATCATAACTGTTATCGACACAAATTATTTTAGGTTTTCATTTAGCATTTCAAATTGCGACACGCTTATTTCAGAAATAAATACACTATACATTGTGACTGAGACCCCTTTTGTGTCTCACTAGCTGTGCCGACGACTTTGTTTACTTTTTCTAAAGTAAAAATAACGTTACTTACTTCTTATGACATCAGATAAAGATTTAAAGGTAGGAGAACTATAGTTCGCCCGGAGAGGTACCACCGCCGCTCTCATAATGCGTCGTAAAGTATTACTTGTGTTTCGGTTGGAGAGGTGCGGTTGCCGGCAACACTTTGCAGAGGGGCTAGTAATATAGTAAAATAAAACTATATGGAGCCCCTACTTATTAAAAAAATAACATTGAAATCCATTAAGCCGCTCTCGTTATTAATGTAGACGTAATTTTGCGAGACAGACAGACGAGGATCTTACTTGTAAATCTAATTTTGTCTCCATAGGTCACGGCAACATGTTTTCCTAATTCTCTTTTCCTGACCTAACTTAAACAATGTAAAGGCAGTCCAATTATAATAAAAACCTAACTTAAACAACCTACACGGAGAACGTACTTATTAGAAAAAACAGTAAATTCATTCAGTGGCTTTCATCTGGAGAGCTACAGAATATAGTCATAATTTTGTGACACAGACAGACATGGAATTTACTTTCACATCTAAGATTGTCTCCAAACGTTTCTGCAGCATATTTTCCTGCTTGTTTTTTCCTAACTCAAGTTAACATAACCTAAACAAAATTAAGAGACGCAGAATATAGTCATAACTTAGTGAAACAGACAGACGTGGAATTCACTTTCACGTCTAATATTGTCTCCAAACGCCTTTACAACATATTTTCCTAATTGGCTCAATAATAAATCTAACACGTGATAGGCAAAAGGCACGTTGCCTTTTAATAGCACCTCACTGAAGCGCGTTTTGAATAAGAACGGCAAACGTATTCTAAGAATTCTTAAGAGGAACATTTAGTTCAAACGAAATAATTTATATTTCTTTAAGCAAGCCTTAACAGCTAAAACTAAACATTTTTCTTATCACTTATATATTCGTATACAGTAATAAGTTGTACATTTACATTTTTTTAAATGAGAAGAGTAGAAAATGAGCTTGCCGAGATAACGACTACTGAAATAAGTAGTCGCAGCCCATAGACATCCTCGTATAACCACAAACAGATTCGTTGCTACTCCTGAGGACTAAGATGATAGCCTCGATTCAAAGTGTAGTCGGCAACCGCATCTGTCCAACCGAAACACAAGAAATGTTTTACGGTGGATTATCAGGGTGGCGTTGGTATCTCCCCAGTCGAACTATAGTTCTCCCTTTAAACGTGGCCTGTCTGGCCGTTTGTAAGTATATAATTTATATACCGAAAGGAATTCTTAAAATTAATTACAATAAAAGCCTAACCCAAAAAATCTAAAGGGAGTCCGTGTCCATGCGGCATGGTTTCAAGAACACTAGCTGCATTCCCGCGTTGAATAGCAATCGCAATTCTCTGTGCGAGATATGAATCAGCCTTCTTGTCACTGGCGGCGTCTATCAAACGTGGTACTATTTGTTGAAAAAATTTTTGGCATACGGACCCTACGGGATAAACGAATTGGTAGAGCTGTTTGTCGTAATGAGATAAGACATTTGATATTGTTGTTGAAATAAATTAAAACTTTTAGTTTAGACGTTCCATCAATATTTGTTTTTTGTTTGTGTAAAATCACAAAATGGAGGTATGTCAATATATTGCTGCAACATCGGTATCATTTACAATTTATAGTTATTACTATACATAGTACTATATAGAACATTGTGTTTCACTAGACAGGGGAGATACCACCACCACTCTCATAATCCGTGAAGTAATTCTTGTTCGGCTGGAGAGGTGTAGTTGCCGGCTCAAAAGGGAGGCGTCTATCTCAGTCCTTACAAGTAACAACGCATTTACGTATGACCTAATCGTGAATTTTAGTTTTATTTGAGGTTGGATATTGATGTCCTCATGGACAACTAATTAAAGACAAATTAAAGAACCATATTTAACATCTGGTAGGCCTAGTCCTCAGGAGGGATAATACCTACATAACTTGACCTTAACGACGATTTTAGTTCTGTTTGAAGTTGGATTTGGATGTCCATGGGCTAAAGGGTCCACTTTCAGGTATATGGTAGGCTATCTTTTAAACGTCTCGGTAACTGTTGTTACTATTTTAAAATAAATACTTGATAACACAATGAGACTAATAGTAATTTCTTTAAAATAATTGGTGTTTTTAACCAGGACAGAAGTCCTATGTAAGGTTGCAGGTAGATGCGCTACTTATCCTTAGGACTGAGATGATCGACTCGCTTAAGTGCCGACAACTGCATCTCTTCGACCGAAACAAAAGAGTGGTTTCGCAGCAAATTACGAGGGCGGCATGGTACCTCTTGATCGAAATATAATTCCACCATTTATCTGTGTAATACATTTATTTGTCTATTAAAATTATGAAAACCTTGAAATTAATTATATCAAAACCTAACTTAAACGATCTAAAGTCCTTGCCCATGCGGCATGGTGCCAAGAACGCTTGCCACATTCCCGCGTTCTGTCGCGATTGTAATTCTCAGCGAGAATTACAATTACAATTTTATAGGTAGGAGAACTGTAGTTCCACCAGGGAGGTACCACCACTGCCTTCATAATCCGTCGTAAAGAATCACTTGTATTTTGGTTGGATGTGCGGTTTGCCGGCTGCAGTTTGAAGCTAGTCGACCATCTTAGTCCTCAGAAGTAGCAACCGATCTACGTTCGAGCTCAGATAGGATTTCGGTCGTGTTTGTGGTTGTACGTGGTTGTCTATGGGCTGCGACTATTTAACATCAGATGGTTGGCATGCACGTTTGCCACTCTTCTCATAAAAAAGACATATAAACCAAATCATGGTTATTGTTACTAAGTAGACAGCAAAACCTTTGCAAAAGGATACACGAAGAGTTGGTCAAAACTTGGTTGGTTGGTCAAAACAAAGTTTTTGTTGAGCAGTGAATTTATGGATTCGCGTCTCAGTATCAACAAATCAACTCCACTCTAAGCACACTTAACGAAATAAGCAAACATACTTAGGAAAACATCCTGTACGTATGTACTTAAATTACAGACTGAAGAAAACGGAATTATTTTCTTTGATGTCAAGTGAGCGTTGATTACCTTTGAGTTCAGGACGAACAGACGGACATTTTATTTCTTCTAATCAACTTGTTAGGATCGTACTCTAATATTATGCTTATCAAATAAAGTAAAAAGCTGTGTTAAGCATAATGTTTGGATATACACGTAGAAATACATAAATAATGGTATAAGACTTTCTGGTCTTTTCTGAAATGCTGGTGTATAGGTAAACGAGGTCTATGCCGTAAGGTCCGGAGAGTAAACACCATTGCTGGGGCCCAGGATGTAAAGGCAGGAACGCTTGCCAAAGTCGTTGGCTTATCGATATCCCGCAGCCTCAGGAATTTAAGGGTTTAACAGAATTAGGGTGTGGTTTTAGCTGACTAAATTACTGATAATAGAAGTACTCATTCGTCCCGGTTCTGGGTTCAGGGGATCATTTGAAGATTTCTATATCTAAAATAAAAAAGTCTCTTTTGCTCCTTGCGTAGTGAGAACCTGCTACCGAACTTACTTTCCTGCAAGGATCCTTGCTTGTATCACTAGGTCATTACCAGGTAAGGTTGCGAGGCTGTTGATAGTTCCACCAGTACTATCTCCGTCTTCATAATTCGCCGTAAATCAGTTCATGAGTTTCGGTTGAAGAGGTGCGGTTGAGCGACACGATATTACTATTTTTTTTATTATGGAAGAGTAAGAAACGGGCATGCAGAGCATCTGATGTTAAGTGGTCGCTGCAGCCCATGGACAACCACGTCCAATCTCAAATAGAATAGAAGTTCTACTTAAGGATGGACGCGGATGCGTTTCCTACTCTTGAGGACTAAGATGGTCGCTTGTAATAATGTGTATCCGGCAACCACACCTCCCCACCTGAAACACAATACATGAAGAACGTGTTGCTTTACGGCGGGTAATGAGGGTGGCGGTGGTGCCGCCCCGGGCGAGCTCTAACGGCTTTACCACCTTTAAAATCTCAATCCTCAGGAGTAGGAGTGACTCTCTACATGACGTCCTACAGAGCTCTAATCTATCTTGTTTGACGGCGTGGATGTTCATAGCCTGTAGAGACCATTTAATATCTGGTGGCCCGCACGCTAATTTTGATTCGTTCCCAAAATAAAATAAAATATTTTTGCGTCAATATTTAGATAAATCGAATCGGTTAATTAATTTCCAATTACGCGTATTTGCAAATATACCTATCAATAATGCAACACTCAATTTTATGTTGGCAACGTTTTCTATAAAATTTAAATTGATAGCTGTTATATTTATTTAAATCTAAATTGAGTGTTACGCACTTATTTACTTACATTACCTATATAAGAGTAGCTTATGCGGGTGGATTTTCTCAAAAGTCTATTTTCCAAAATTTTACCTTTCAAGCTCTTTTTACCCCCTTATGGTGAAGTTTTCAAAATTTCTTTCCTAAGGCTCATTTGCGCTTTACAAAGAACCAAATATAAACAAGTATCTGTGTACCTTAATAACTGTAACTTAATAAATATTCATTTCTACTATTTCAATTGCGTCCCCTATTTAAACTGCATCAAGTTTTATTGTTGCAACAAAAAGTAGTTTATATCCGTCTCTAAGGTTTCATCTATTGCTATCTTTAAATTCATCTATATCGGTTCAGCCGTTGTAACATGAAAACGGAACGTAACATATATAAAATGACACTTTGGCTTTACAACATTTGTAGGATTTTTTTCGATTATTCAAAAATTCATATGCTGGAATTATTTTCTTATAATACATGCAATGATACAAATGTGAGAAATAATAGACCTGTGTTAAACTGCGGTTTTGTCCAGAAAATATAAGTTTAAGAACCTACTATAATTTACCGATTACCTATATCCTAGATACTATTCAGACGTCTATCTGGCCAGAATCGTACCCGGAACCCTTTGCGTCAGACCGTCATGAATACCTTTATGCCACCCTGGTTGTTAATAGAGGGTTTAGAAAATTTGACTATTCAGACGTATGTCTTGCCACAATCGAACCTGGAACCCTTTGATTCAGACCGTCATGCTTAGATAATATATAGAGGCAAACATCTTAGTCCTCAGGAGTAGCAACGCATCTATGTACGTGTTCAGATAGTATTTCGGTCGTGTTTGTGGTTGTACGTGGATGTCTATGGGCTGCGACTACTTAACATCGTTTAGTTTGCATGCTCGTTTGCTACTGTTCACTTAAAAAACAGTTTCAAGTTTGAAGTTTATAATAGAGGTTTTATGACAGACAATCCGAAAATTCAATTCTGCTTCGCAGAACGAAACGAACATCCCCTAATTTTATCGGAAGTGCTATTGTGAAAATCTTGGCTTGAGCCCCGCGGATCTGTGACGGCTTTTAACAAGAAATTTACACTATTATGCAAAACACTTACATTTGCCAACTGGTTGTCTAATAGTTTAACAACCGCTTTTATTGCAGTGTCGTGTTTGCCCAAAAAGTTCAAGATTGAGAAACTTGTATTATAGTAGATGTATGCAAATAAATTATTTTGCAATTTCCATTTTAAAATGCAATGCACTTTTTTATGGGAGAAGAGTAGCAAACGAGCACGCAAATCATCTGATGTTAAGTAGTCGCAGCCCATAGACATCCACCTACCACCACAATCACGACTGAAATCCTATCTGAGATTGAACGTAGATGCGTTGCTACTTCCGAGGACTAAGATGGTCGCCTCGCTTCAAAGTGTAGCCGGCAATCGCACTTCTCCAACCGAAATAAGTAATGCTTTACGGCGGATTATGAGGGCGGCGGTGGTATCTCTCCGGTTAAACTATAGTTCTCCCACCTTTAAATACTTATCAATAATGTAACACCCAATTTTATCCACAATATCCCCATTTTATCCAAAATACCTCAATTTTATCCAAAATACATACTAGAATGTAAAATAATTTAGGTCATCAAAATTTTACAATAGCGAAACGCGCTTAGCTCGGCGGCTTGTTGATATCGTAAATGATTGACTAAGTAAAGCAACGTCGAGCGCGGTTCAATTTTGGATGGGTGATCATTTGTGGGAATTTTATTGCCTGTTTCTGTGCACGTTGAGCAAAATTGCTATCGATATGTGATACATCACCATTGTTGATGATATATGGCAGTCGTTACACGGAGGTCCTATGGGTAATTTAAAAATATCAGACAGACTTACACATTTACAGTTATCATGAGATTCCACAAGCATTTCTTCTAGAACGAATTTTCATTATTCATGCAAGTATACCTCACTGTAATGCAAACAAAATAAGATTATGTTTATGTTTTCATATTTTGCAACAGAAGATATTTTATTGGAAGTAAGGGATTGTATGGATATCATTTCAGCATGTTATACTTACGTTTTGGCATGTCATTGTAGAACCTCTACGCCTATCCCATTATGTCTTGGCAACGGTAACGTCAACAGAAACTTGAGCCTTCCAGACAGAGATGCCAGGACTTCTAATTATGAAAGACAAATTTTTGTTTAACAACAAATAATCGAATGCACAAATATATTATAATTCTACAATATTCCTTATTGTAAATGCGCGGCATCGCTGTCACATTTCATGAAATAAATAGATTTTGTGATGCTTTGCTGGCCTAAAAATCGATAGTACAATATATTTAATCGATCCTGCAATACTTTTTTTATTCTTTATGTTTTTATGATTTTTTTTTCACAAAAACATAAAACGCAATCAAAAATTCAGTGATTGTATCTTCTCGACCTACACAAGTTCTCCCACGTTGGAAAACACTATCCCATCCATCCATCAGCCTTTACGTGCCCACTGCTGGACATACGAGTAGGCCTCCCCTGATGACGTCATATAGACCGGTTCTGCACCCTGTGAATTCAGCGGTAATCCACTATTTTTATCGGGTCATCAATCCACCAGGTTGGGGGACACCCTGTGCTCATTTTGTTTAGATCACTATCTAAAAATCCGTAACTCCAGAATCATGGGCATCAAGTAAAAAAAGATTGTTGGTTCATCATGAACTATCCTCTTTAGTATTATCGTGCTGTTTTCGAATTCAAAGACACTCCGTATACGTAATCCATAATATCCTTCACAAATTTTAATTACGTATCTAATATAGCAGAACCGAAGTTGAACGTATAAAGCCTTTAAACACAAGTTGTTAAGCCGCGGCTGAAAGTAACAACCATTAAATTGCTGTCTGAAACAGATACAAACGCATAAACAACGTATTAATGCTGAAACCGATACAAAACAACTCGAAACTTGCATATTTTTACTTTTCAACAAACATAACTTTTAATCATATCTCACGGTAAAATAAATTTGAACCTTATTCTCGGAGAAATAAAGGCTAAATTATTAATGTACATCAATTCTGAGTGTATAAATAAATTGGTAATATGTTACAAGTGAATAGAGCGGTTCAAAGAGCAACATCGGCGTTTTCACTCAGCTTTCAACGAAATAAAGCTTTAAAAAACGCCAAGTTTTCCACTCAACTGAACGAAAACATTGCTCATGCGGCCGTGGTATTTCTAAATAGGGTAGCATTAGAATAAAAAATAACGTTGTTTAGATGCCATGAAGAGTATTATGCCGCGGAAAGGTGAATTGATTACAACAATCATTAAATCTTTAAAAAAATCTTCCTTTTTTATCTTTTTAAATGTTTCTTGTTAAAAATATTTCTCTTTTTGTGTAATTTGATGAAACTAGTAAAATAATTCTTGTATTTATGGAGGCGTGTGGTTACTGGGTACACTTACAAGCGAGGCGACCATCTTAATTCTCAGGAGTAGCAAAAGTTATGTAAAATCGTCAATAAAATTTTGGTCATGTTTAAGGTTGGATAATAACGTATATGGGCTGCAGTGGCCACTGCTAACATCATGGGGCTTTCATATTCGTTTGCTTCGGTTATAATATTAAAAATTAAATATTAATTTTATAGCCCGAGTCAAGTGGCCAAGAACGCCCATGGAAAACCGTAACTAATACAAATAGAAAAGTAGTTTGCCTTTTGTTGCTCAATTTGGAATACTCGGCATATAATTATATGCCAAGTCGCGCAATCGAAGGCGATATGCCAACTCCACTTATCTATAAACGTTTCTTTACGATCCCGTCTATTCTTTTACGTTCGCCGTTTAAAGTTTTATCCTCAGTAGTAACCTCTGAATGACTTCTTATCTTTCTTCGTCGATTCTTCAGCTTGAAAATACGTACTGACGAAATTACTTTAAGACGAGAACTCCATCTTTTTGAATTTTGTAATCTAAAACCGGGCCGATAGTCCCAGGCTGGCCAACATCCAAATGCATTATTTTGAAATTATTTTTTGGCTAAACTAAAATTTACGCTTTATGATAAAAACTCATCGCCATTATTATTAACATCAATACACAAAAATCAGTGTCGTTTATAAAGATGAGTATATAAATATTCAGAATCAGTACAGAAATCTAAGATTATTTAGACGTTTGCCTCGCCCGGATTCAAACCTGGTACATAATAAAATATTTTAATTAAAATGTTAAAGAATAACATATCTTACATTTAAATAAGTTTTAATTTTAAATATTACTATAAAAATATATGAACAGGTGTAAATACTATATATTTCAAAAAATTCTTACGCTCGAGGAGTTGTATAATGTAGACCACAGTACAGTGATTCTCAACATACAATAAAGGTGGTAGTGCCTTTAGAGCTCGCCCGGGGCGGCACCACCGCCACCATTATAATTCGCCGTAAAGCAACATGTTCTTCATGTATTGTGTTTCGGTTGGGAGATGTGGTTGCCGGATACACATTATTGGAGGCGACCACTGTAGTCCTCAAGAGTAGGAACGCATCTGCGTTCATCCTTAAATAGAACTTCTATTTTATTGTTGTCCATAGGCTGCAGTGACCACTTAACGTCAGGTGGCATGTCCGTTTCTTACTCTTTCATAATAAAAAAAATATATTCAAAATAAATTATAGTTTAAACACTTCGTTACGAATATGTCTCTGAATCTCATAGGCAAAAACAACACAAAAACAGATATAAACTTTGCATAACTGGGGAGTCGAACCTGGTAACGCCGGAATATTTTATGCACATTATTAATCTGTATTTCTAGTTTGTATGCCATCATGTTAAAGTTACATTTTAATATCAGAATAGGTCTACGAAAAGTAATTAATTAAAACTTGTATGTTCTTCTCACTTATGTTTGTGTAAGTTGTATTTTTCATTTACGTATTCAGATAAAAATGGCTTAACCTACTTGTTTTTAACATTTCTGTCTGTTATTATCAATTACTCTGGAAAGTTATTAAACCTATTTTGATGTAATTAAGTTGTTGTTAAAAATTATTTTGTACCAATCCGCCACCACAATCTATAATGGTATATATTTCAAAGCGAGCACTATGAGCATAGGAAACGTGATGTGATTAATAATGTATACCATTACACATATTAGTACCAACACGTGCTTCGCCCCAAAACGGGGCATCATCAGGGTAAGTTGACTCCGCAATGGTTAATCGGTGTTACCAATGTCATTATACATTATGGTGGCGGATTGTTGCAAAGTAATTTTAACAACAACTTAATAGTATCGATTTCCGCAAAGCAACGCCTAATACTATTAACTATCTACTAATATTTACTATTAACTATCTATTTTGATTATCAAACTTTCTGTCTGTAGTATCAAATAGTTTTGTAAATGACTAAACATATTTTGATATATTTTCACGCAAGAATTGTTGCGATAGGTAACACTTTTATATCGAACATATTCAGCATTTAATTGAAAAAAGTAGAACGGTTTCAGATAAAAAAATGTTTTCATCCATTTGCCCCCGTTGAGAACCGCTGTATTAGATAGATATAATAATTACAACGCGAAAATATTCAGTATTATACGGACGGACAGGACAGTTACAGGCAGAAAGAGTTGTTTAATTTATTGACGTTTGGTCCATGTTGAGAAGCGCTGCTTTAGATAGGTATAATGCCTTAAACTCAAATATTGAACGAAGCATTCAACTCTAAACAGAAGGAAGATTTGAGATAAAAAGGTTGTTTTCATTTATTAACACATTAATTTTTACCCTCAGCTTCGCTCGCGTTGAAGTCCTTAAATAAGTTTCAAAGATCATTGCAGGGAGTATTAAATAAAGCAATAAATTGATTATTTTAATTAAATCTATACTATGTCCTTTTTGTTACCTCAAAGAATATATGTACAAAGTTTCATGATAATCGGTTGAGTAGTTTTGGCGTGAAAGCGTATGAAACCAATTTATATTCACATCTTAAATATTAGTATGGATTGGACAGGTTGAGAACCGCTGCCTTAGAACATAGGATAGGCAAAATATATGAGGGAAAGAGTCGTGAATTCTGTACGTGCTCTCCCGGACAGGTGTGAGATAGAGAAATATTCTAAAATATAATTTTGATTATATTTCTTCCCGGGATATGTGGATTGAAAAAACCTGGAAACTTAGATACGTTATTCAGGATAAGTTCCTTAACCCACTGTCTCTCCCACTCCACTCTAACCCACTGTTGGACATAAGCCTTCTTTCGAAATGTAATAATAAAATTATAAGATTGGGAAGACACCACCGATAACCTCATAATCCGTCGTAAAGCAGCTCCTGTGTTTCAGTTGAAGATGTGTAGTTGTCGGTTACACTTAGAAACGAAGCAACCATTTTTTGTCCTCGAGAGTTGTATCTCATGTATGCGACCACAGACACGTTTTCTATTGTTTGAGGTTGTATGTAGATGTACATGATGTAAAAGTTCATGAAAACAAACAATTTGACTAAGTGCATTAAAAAGGTTTACACTTGTCTAAAAGTGCGTTAGTACTTGTATGTTTGAGTACGTGTGTGCGTGAGTGGAAGCTTGTATATGGATGTGTACGTGTGTGCATGCTTGCGTGTATGTGTGCGTGCGTAGATGCGTGCATTTCAAAGGTGGTAGAGCCGTTAGAGCTCGCCCGGGGCGGCACCATCGCCACCCTCATAACCCGCCGTAAAGCAACATGTT
>DWON01004513.1:0-16139 GCA_018251015.1 Phocides pigmalion okeechobee | reverse complement strand
TTAGATTTTTCACAACATTATGTCTTACGGTATATTACTCTGGGGCAATGCAGCTAATACCGACACTATAGTTACTCTGCAGAAGAGGGCTTTTCGTGCCATCTACAAATTGGGCTGTAGAGAATCTCTTAGAGATAAATTTAAGGAAATCAATATCCTTACATTCCCGTCGCAAGATATTTATGAAAATATCATGTACGTACATAAAATAGACACGACTTTGTTACTTATTTAGATTTACATAGTCCAAATTATGTTTCTACTAGGAACGGCAACAAGCTTGCACTGCCTAAGTGCAGGCTTCACAAGACAAGCCATTCGTTTATCGGCATGTTTGTGAAATTTTATAATAAAATTCCTGACAAGGTTCAATCCCTGCCTCTGCATAAATTTAAGAAAACTGTAAAACAGGACCTATGCCTAAAAGCTTATTATGACATTAAGGACCGTTTAAATGATAAGAAAGCCTGGGTCTGAGCCTACTTCTATTTCCCATGTAATAGTTTTATTTACTCGAAATTGTGTGCAGATGACAGTGGAAAGATTCTTACACTAACTATTAGCTGTCTCGTGTGCTCACCATCTTTCTAAATTTATACGGTGTAATGTTCATTTATCAAGGACTGATTTAAAAAGAGTGCCGAGAGTTTTTCCGCCAACTTTTTTCTCCCGGTCAATCTTAGCAACAGGGCGGTCAAAGCCGATGTACTCATTTTACACTGTGTCCGTGACATTCATTAGGTGTATGTAAAATACCTTACAATGAAATAAAATATTTGAATTTGAGAATTTTCTATTTGGTTCTTAAAGGTGTGTGGAATATCGTATTTGGTCAGTATTATGGACTATTACATAACCCGTTTCATTCTAAAAGGACACTTGAGCCCAGCAGTGGGACAGTAATAGATTGATGACATGCGCATAATTTTCATTTATGAACCATGAAAGATTCATGCACCATTATACTAAATATCGAATTTCTATAGACGGACAAGACGCCATTACAATATTTCATAGTCCAAGAGGCATTAATGTAATGATGGTGATTCAGAGTCGAACATAAATGTTAGACGGCGGCGAGAAGGCCTTAGACCTTATAACTCTTAACTTTTTTCTTTAACGCGATGGCTTTAATGCTTAAATTTCAAAATAATGATTATAACATACAATTAAATGTACTTCAACCTTAAGTGCTTATATATTTTTTTAAATAACTCTCAGTGGGTTCAAAACTGTATTGCGTAAAACCATTAATTTATTGATATAATAATAAAATTAAAAAAATATAAAACGATTATCAGTTTCAATAGTTATGTCTACAACATACTTAAGGAAATTGTTGATATTACATTTGTACATTAGTAAAGAAATAATGATTTATAAAAACGTCATATTTTACATTAACCGTACTAATAGGTACCTATCCTCGATTTCACAGGAGCGCGTGTCGCATATAATAGCACTTCCTCTCTTCCCGTGGGTGAAAAAGAAGTCAAAGGAAATATATGCAGAAGGTAGAGAGAAACATCATTCTTCAAAGCTGTTAGTCTACTGCAGTCACGAATACAGCAAAGCGATTACACTAAACGGTCTGATCGGTGACGGATGACGGTAACGAAATGATCTGATGGAGGGATTTCATAGATTTTGCTTGATTTCTTTGGTCATATGTTAAAAATATTAAACTTTTATATAAACATACTATTAAAAGACGAATTTTATGTATTATGAACAAGAACAATAGATAAAGTTACATTTAATGTAAATTTTTAGCAATTTTTGTTTTATTTTTCATTTCTCCTTTTTTCGGTACAAACGAGGTGGATCCAAAGAAATATTTACGAGCCGGTGCTTTGTAACTGCTCAGTACCAGTTACAAAGTCCCGGAAGTTCAACTGGAGTCGCGTTAGGTATGTATATAAATAGCTAGGAATAACTGTTTCCCGACTGGTCCAGAACTGGATGCAAGCACTCAGTTTTAGGGCGTGCACGGACGACTTAGCAAGCCACAAGCGACTTATTCGTACGTATTTACAACCAGCTTTGTCCAGTAGTTTCATCTGCATTTAACCAGGATTGTAGCGTCATATGACATAACCTAAAACCACCATAGAAAGTTTACGAGTTAAAAAAAAACTAACTGAGATTTTCTAAAGATTAACAAAAAATATAAAAATAATGTCCTAAGCTTAATCATGTTACTATAGATATTCGAAGTCTTGTCAATATATATTACCGTAAAGTAATCGTTTTTAGCAGACTGAGAATACTCTGTATTTATTTTATATACTCTCTATATATTTAAAACTTTGCTTAATGTAACATTTCAGTTGTTATTTCATAGCAGTCATGGAATGTAATTGTAGTCACGCGCGGGTGACGCCGCGGGCAACAGCTAACATATTTTATAAAAAGTATAAAACATTGACAGACAGTTAAAAGCATTAAAATACTTTTCAATTCACGTACAATATGAGAAGTTGCAGCGATAAAATCAAAATAAAATCTATTAAGGCAACGAGCTCTGCGCCGCTTCGGAGGCGTCAACTCCTATTTCACCCGCCGCCCACTCGCCCGTACATCGAACATAAGTTGTGATGAAATGCACTACAACTGTACAGCATGCATCATACGGATTTTCTACATTTACTTAACTAACCATGTTACCGTATTTGTTACGCTATTTGTATTACAACTATATCTTGTACGACGCTTAACGGTTTAGACCGCAGTTGAGTGATAATGAAGGAGCAAAACCACAACTCCCTTTAACAGTTTTTTGCACCTGTGGCCTTACCACTAACTCCGGAAACAATCTTATGTAACTTGTCGTCATCTAATTACTGCTGAGTAAGGGTTACTTTTTGATTGCCATGAGCGAGATCATAGTTCGCCGTGTTGGCCAAGTACGGTTGTGATAGACTTCACAAACCTTTGAGTAATTTATGAAGAACTCAGCCATGATGTTTTTCTTCAACTTTAAAACAAGTGCTAATTAATTTCTAAAATGCATTTTTTAAAATAAGTTAACATTCGAACATGAGACATCATATAAATTCATGACATTAAAGCATGAGACTCTTTTATGCTTACAGGAAAGAATAGACAATAATTTTTTGTTTTAAATCATTAAGTATGCAGATTATGTAAAACAAGAGAGTTGTAATACATGATAATTTTAATGTATAGAGCTAAAACCAATTAAATGCAATAGTAATCTATTACTAACAAAATTTTGAGATTTACTACATTTTTACTTTTTATTTATATGTAACTTGAATGTAGTTTCAATTACATTATTCTTTTAAATGCAATTTTTACCTGGAAAAGTCTATTTTTTATCTGAACTCTGAAATATACACTTTCAATCGATTAAATCTATCAGTATAATACCAGCACAATTGTATTGAGTGTTAATAGCAATTTCTAGTTTTTTTTTATTTAATCAAAATATGTTATGTAAAATAAATATGGCTTATTTAACACAAATAGTATCTGGTCCCATGGTGTAATGGTTAGCACTCTGGACTCTGAATCCAGCGATCCGAGTTCAAATCTCGGTGGGACCTGCTTTTTAAAACCCATTTTTTCACTGGACTTTCTATCGGCTTTCTAAAAACTAGTAAATCTAAAGTGGTAAGTTAAAAGAATTAAAAATGTGCCTTTCAAGGCTCATTCAAACAAAGTGCATTGACATTTTTATAGTACGATAGGTAATTAATGTAGTCATATTGTACACAAAATGCGTATTAAATTATAACAGATACCCACTAATTGTACGTGCACTCTTCTCTCCAACAAAAATAAAAACAATATTATGGCAGAATTGCATCCTGCATAAATGGCTGATGAGTATATTGTTTAAAATATATTATTTAAGCTAAAAATGCTCTATGAATTCCAGCGTTTCGGTTGGAAAAGTGGTTGTTAGTTACGCTTACAAACGAGGCGACCATCTTAACCATCAGGAGTGGCCACGCGTCTACATGCAACTTCAGACAGGACTCCACGCTGATTGTGTTTGTATGTGGATGTTAATGGGCTACATGAGACGAGACCATTTAACTTCATGTGACCTGTATAATATTTTGCTACTCTTAACAAAAAAATAATAATAAATTTATGTAGATGCACTACATTGTTTAAATAAACTTAAGCATGCTCCTTTTGAAGGCATAGCTGTGGCCAAAGCCACCATACATATGTATGTGGTCATAAGTTCTTATAAAATATTTATTTTTTATTAATGTTTAATCTCGGTTTTGCTTACCCAGAAGTCGATATAACAATTCATTCATACACACTTTCAACCCGTATTTTGCCCCCTTAGGGATACATTTTTAGTATTCCTTCCTTAGTGCTCACTTATGCTATATACCACTATCTAAAACTATCTGCAAATCTTATGATTGTAGGCTCAACGGTTTCGGCATTTTATTGATTTCTGAGTCAGTTAATTTTTCTCTATAGAAAGGCCTAATAGTCTAGTGTGATATCACTGGATTATGACTATGACTATGTGCGGCTCAGAATATAAAAACCCTCTATCGCTGAATAAACATCACATTTTTGAGGAACGCAATAGAAAAAAAATTGCAATTGCTTAAACGATAAAAGAAATTATCTTAATGATACTTGTCCGAGAGTTCTTCATGAAGTACTCGAAGTTATGTGGACAGCTTGGCGGACGCCCGACCGACGCCGTGAAGTCCATGTGAAAGATGAAACTAATAACTTCAAAACAATGAATTATGGTACCCAAATAAATATCCCATATATCAGTTATAGTGTAATAGAATGTTACTTATTATAAGTATCATTTCATACTCTCATTCTAAATTCATTCTTTCATCACATTTCGATATAGCAAAACGTGATAACGTTTTCTCTCCGTATTGGACTAACTACGAGTAACAGTATTATTACTGTTACTAAGTAATACTACTTAGTAACAGTAATAATACTTTTATTTTTCTGTTAGTCCAATACGGAGAGAAAACGTTATCACGTTTTGCTATATCGAAATGTTTATTATTAGTATTAGAACTTTCTAATACTACTGTAAATTCTTTAAAAAAACTTGCATATCTGGTTCGTCATATGTCCGCAGACGTTATGTTAAAAGATAGTAGATTACGGAAACGTTCGCGCATCAATCTACATATATAGACGTAAATATTATACATGTCAAGGGTTGCCTAGGCGATATATTTGTATACAAACAAATCGAGAATGTTTGTATTGCTTACTTAATAAGACGTATCTATCATTATAATTAATAATAGTAACGATTTTGATTGTTTAGTGACAAATCTAAATATTATTTATTAAACATAAATAGTACCTATTCACGGATCTACCTTCAAATTTATCTGAAGAAACATGCTTCTGAAGAAATTAAAAATTGTTATGATTGGACCGTCAGGAGTAAGTAACGAGTACCTGAGTACTGAGATACCTTGTAGCTAACAAGATCTTAGCTGAGCATAAAGTAATGCAACGCCTTACAATTTTTACAGCAATACTTCTTATAGTATAGAGCTATTTGTGTAACGTGAATTATCTACATAATTAAGCATTTATTATTCATGAAAGGTGATAGGTACTTTACCTATTTCCTACGAGTACTTAACATTATATGTCACGTTAATTTGCCTCTTCATTCAATGTTAAACTTTTTGTGTCTATTTATTTATATTTTAAAAGTTTTTTAGGACAATTAACAATGTGTCTTGAAAATTTTATTCCAGCAGTACACGAGCTAGTTCAACCGTCTAAAACCGGTGATACAATGGACATATTTACCTATAGATACACCACTATATAGACTTGTTTTTAAGTTTTTCATTTAATAATAATATTATACCACTTATAGGGGATTTGGGATTAATTACTAAGTACTTCCATTTCTAGATAGTTGCCTATAGCAATATTGTTTTTCATGTCCATGAGCATTTTTCGTCATCAGACAGCTTGGTGATGTAAAAAACCCATTATCCCCATTAGGTTTACTAAAAATCCAGAATTCAATGAGAAATGATGTTATTGCTAATAATAAATGAATATCCGTAATTTCAGAGTGGAAAAACATTAATAGCTAATTTTATATCAGAATGCATGAATATTGAAGAAGCAAGTCCACCCAAGCCCACTCAAGGTGTACGCATTGTGGAATTTGAACTTTCAAATTTGAACATTGACGGAAAAACCAGCCAGATAGATATTGAATTATGGGATTGCAGTGGCGACCACAAGTATGTAACTAAATCTGATATAAATTTAATTTGTTTACTTGTTCCAAATATTTCGCCGGTAACATAAGTGGAATTTCACGCCATATATTCTAATAAATCTATAATACTTATTTATTTATATTACAAATTACAATGACGCAGGTAAATGATATCCTTGAATTCCCCATTGTCACTAGCTTGTCTTCAAGTTCTATAAAATTCTGGTTTTAGTTTCTTCATATTCATAAAATGTGTAAAGATGAATCCAGCTACTATTTTGCTATACTTACATCAATATATGTAGCATATAGTATCACGGGAAACAAAGTTCACATTTGTTATTCTTAATAACAAATAAAGTGTTTTTGAAAAATCTAAACAAATGATCATTATTTAATTTTAAAGCCCATCCAACGCCATCTGTAGTGTCTAATTGGAACTTTGTATGAATCAATTATTTCAGATTTGAATCATGCTGGCCATCACTTCGTCTTGGACTCCAGGGTGTAATACTAGTATGTTCGCCAAGTACCATGAATACAGCATCAAGAGAATTGGAACTACTGTACAATTACTTCGTGTCGCAAACTAAATTATCTCCAAAACAATGTGTACTTTTCTACAATATTGTTGATGACCAAGAAGATATTGATTCGCTTAATTTGTGTACGTATTTTGCTTTATAAAATTTGCAAATGTTCATAGTACTAGTATACTTGTATTGTATTTTTACATAAAAAAGTAAAATCTGCCAAACTCGTAATATTAATAATGGTTATTGTTTCAGCGTCTACATTTTCGAAAGTCTCTCAGGTCGCTGTTAATTTGAAATCTGGAAGTAACAAACTAAAAATAGATTTTTCCAACTATGTTGCTTCAGTTTTACAAGTTCTGAACAAAGAAGGTTAAAGTTTCGACAATATACTTCGACGAATGCTGTAGCTTACTTACCTCTAATCTGCTGCTCTCATAATTAAAATACTGAAAAACATTCATGAATTCATTCGTCGTTGAGTTTCTTCCAGCATTGTCATATTTATGTACAAGATATTGCAATCTCATAAGAACTGAAATGAATCAACATGAAACAAGGGATACTAGAAACATTTCAATGTAATAAAAGGTTTAAAATTGATGCGTTTTGTATAAACATAATTTATTTTAAAGTAATTACAGTCCAGAATTTGTTTATTTTTCTTATCACAAAAACTAAGAAACAACTTAACAATCAATTCGTATGAATTTTGTATCATATTGCTTTTTTATAATATGTAGGTATATACTGGAAAAACATTCACTGCCATTACATTATTAAAAGGTTCCCTATAAGCTACTGATATATATTATTGCTTATTTTTTTGAGATATGCTCAACAATCTCAAAGGAATTTTAATATGGTAGAATCACCCAAATCATTTTTAATGTCAAAACCTCAGTGCCACACAAACAAGCTTTCTAATCGTATCCAGGAATTTAACAAGTATCACTTAAGTATCCCTATATTTAGATACTTATTTTATTTAAGAAATGTAAAAATACACTTTATTACAACTAGCATTTACGTTTCGTAGTGTTTTTTTAAATTCTTCGATTACTACAATTTACGAAATGACTAGATACTATTTTCAAATAGTTATTTGCGTGGCTCATAGTTTACAACATAAATTATGAATGTTAATACAAATATTCGTAAAACTCAATCATAAACTTGCACTCAGTCTTAAAACATTTGGCCCGTATAATGAGTACTTTTAAAATGAACTTAATTCATTTGATATTTTATTAAACATAATTTACTATATTATATAGATTATGTATGAAACTATCAAACTCACAGTTTCAAATATTTACACTATAACTTGTACATGTAAAGCAATTTCTTATTATTCTACATAGTATAATATAAAATGTAAAAGAACTGTCATTACGAAGTCTGTCGTTATTTATAATTATCACCTTGATCACATTGTGTCATGTGGAAGGGCTTAAGATTTTAAACAATAATGTAACTTATACTTTTATCCTAACTCAAAATATACACAAGCGCTAATGTCTATCGTTTTTCCAATTGCTCCTATCACTAAAGTTTTTCCTATCTCTATGCCCTCTTGCTGAACCACCTCGATTCCAGCGATCGTTTCCGCGCCCTCGAGGACCACCCCTATTTGAAAAGCGTTGGAAATTTTGTTCTCCCTCCAAATAATTGAAGTCGTTACCCGGCGGTGGACCATTAAATCCCATGTTACCGAAATTATTTGGACCACCAAATTTATTATTAAAATTATGTGGGATATTGGGAGCAATGCCAAGTAGTCCAGGTGCTGGACCTCCCCTAGGATCCGGCAATGATTGATTAAAACCATGCATGTGACCGACGTTCATATTGTTCATACTCCCCATGCCCATAGAGGGCATATTCATCATGTTTATGTTACCTTCCATTGAACCTGGTGGTCCACCCATATTACTATTAATACTAAAAGGATTAGAATTTTGATTAAAATTAATCGGAGTTTTCAATAATGCTTCCTTTGGCTTAGGCAGGTATGTATACTCACCATTTTCGCTTATTGTAATACCTAAATTCGTGAATATGTTACACAAGACTGAGTTACTTTGTATCGACGTCACATCGAATTTTTTTCCTAGAGTTCTGTCCTGTTGATGCTGCTTGATCATTTGTGTTACAGGAGCTAAATGTTGGTTTACGAATATTTTTTGTGTCGAACTCAATTCCTTGTACCAGTTCGAATTTTGTAGAACAGTTTGTATATCTACAGAATTTAATTTTTGATCCTGATTTAAAGTATCAATAGTATCTTTAGGTTTTCTACGAGGATCCACCCGAGGCGCTGTGGTAACAACTTTTGTAGATTTTTCGTTATCGCTGATATTTTCTTCTACAGATAATCGAAAAACTTTTCGTAATCTTGGATCTATCAAGGCTTGCGATTTTGCAGTACTATTTCTAATATCTGTATAGTCTGGTCGCGGTATATGGATAGGTACTAATTTATAAGCTATAGGCGGATGACTATTAATTGAACCATTAATTTCAGAAGCCGGTGTATAGTTTGGTATAGGTTTAAAAGGTAATCCTAAACGAAAATCAATATCTCCGCTACTACTTTGCCTGAGATCTGTGTCTCCAAAAGTGGGAATTTTATAATCAGTTTGACGTAGATCAACGTCTGTTCTTCGGCGTCCATCTGTAGGTTCTCCGTCGACGCAATCATATATTGAAACACGTGGAAGCTTTTTTATAGGCTTATTACTATCACTGGTCTTATCTGGAGACCTTCTTGATCGAGGATCTCTCGGTTTATTGCTCTCAGAGGGCTCTGAGTTGTTAGGCTTATTATCGTGCAAGTTATTTTTCATAGTATTTAATAACTTTGTTACCTCTTCACTAATGTCTATTTTGGAAAGATCACCCAATCTACTTAAAACAGTCGAGGGTTCTATAACCTGTGGTGCTGGCACTTGTGGTGGCGACATTAATGCCGGTCTAGGTGACGAAGCGGGAGACTTTTTCTTAATTCCTTTTTCTTCATCGCTGGAATACCATTTTTCATCAATTAATAAATTGTTGTCTTCATCGTCTGTTGTAGACCGTCTGTTTCTTTTGTCAGAATTTTTAAAAAGTGGCTCTGGCTGCAAAAATCTTATATCTGTATCGCCTTCGCTTTGAATCTTCCTATCATCTACACTACAAATAAGCGGTCTTTGATCATCATCAGCGTATGGAAGAACTCTGTGATCAACGTCTTTTGATTCATTTGTAATCAGTGGAGTTTCAGTTTCAAAATGCTCATTTGATATATCTATGTTCTCTTTATCCTTAGATGCAAACTTTAGTGCATCTTTCGTGTACTGGTCTATATCAATCATGTCCCTATTACTACATGTCGTTTCTTTTATACCGGTTTTGTTTATATTGGTGTCATCATTTGTATTGCATGAGACTACTGGTTGAAATCGCATATCAATATCTTGTCCAGATAATTCTGTTGATACTGACAAGCTATTAGTAACCGGTACTACAGGCGGCACTCGTAAATCAAGATCCATAGTACTAGACGAACCAACGAATTGTTGTGACTGATGTTCAGCATTATTTATTAAACCTAATTTTTGTATACTCATCGTATTAAGTTGTATATCCGTTATTTGTTTTAAAGATATACCAATACTATTCAACTGCAATACTGTTAATTGTCCCAGTTGATCTAAATTGTCAATACCCATTTTTGTAAGATCAGTAATTTGTCGTGGAGTTAAAACTCCAGTTAAGTTCTTAATACTTAATACATTTTTATTGCCTGTGTTACTACTATTAGGAGACATGCTATTATTATAACTTTGATCATTTTGCCATCTTGACTGGCGTACTTTGGGTGATACTTTTTGTCTGTCGTTATTAAATAGATTCATTTGGAAATTATCCGAATTATTTTGTGGGTTTGGAATATTTAATTCAAAGAGTGAAGGTATATTACGGCTTTCATTATCAGTTGTGTCAGAAAATTGTTGTATTAATTTTAACTGTGTGGTTTGGATCATTTTTAACGCACCTTCCCTATTTAATCGTGGAAAATCACCTAAAATTTCTTTTGGAGCAGATTCAATATGTTTTAAAAGAATATTTTTTAGGGCTTCATTGAGAGGTTTTCCATGTGCAAATTTACATTCATCTTTATATATACAAGGAAGCCCAGTATGATAATATTTACATGGAAAGTCTGCATGCATATACAGACATTTATCTCTTTTTGCACAACAATCCATCAAATAAAATTTGCATAACTCCATTCTTCTAGGAGGATCCCAATCATGCGAATAAACACAATCGTCGCCTTTGTGGCATTTACCTTGCATATAAAATAAGCAGACACCGTCGAGATCTTGTTTAGGATGAGCTCCTCTCCGCCTATCATTTTTGCTTTTATTGCGTTCGCGCTGAGGCGGCCGTCGACGTTGACGTTGGTTTCCTCTAGAATCATGACTACTATCAGAAACATACGATTCCCGATCATCTTCAGCATATGTACCATCAGGTGATTGTCTATGGACGGGTGAAGCTCCTCTAACACACATCATTTCATTTTCATCCATTTCATCCGAAAATTCTTGTTTTTTGCGTTTCTTACTTGGGCCATCTTTACTATCGTATTTTTTCCTCTTCTTATGCTTTCTACGATCTTCAACGTCGTTTTCAATCTGAGATTCCACGTCATCGTTCTTGTTCATAGCTTTTCGAATGGCCTTTTCAATATTACCGGCAAAATCATCCTCCATAGGATTTGAGTGTTTACGACTTTTCTTACTTTTATCTTTTGATTTTTGCTCTCCTTTATGAGATTTTGATTTAACCTTCTTTTTCTTACCTGATTTTGAATAATAGAAACCTTCTGATTCGCATTTTTCAGGAGGCATGTTATCCTCAGTTACTGGTGAAGGCTCTTCTTTCTTGTTTTCATTTGGGACTTCAACATTTTCTTCACCTTCACTTTCAATTTCTCCATCCTCCAAATCTTCTGTATTCATCACGGGATCGGCCATCATGAATGTCTCACTGAAATTGAGAACATTCATCGATTAATAAAAGTGAGCCTTTTTTAATACATTATGAGAATTGAACATTTAAGAAGTTCTTGTTTGTCTATTGGCAAAGTTTAATCAGGGCTCGAAAATATAAACCAAGTTCGATTAAAAGTCCTCACTTTCAAAATAATATAAAAAAAATTCAAAAATTATGCAAAAAGCCATAATTTAGTTATTATAATAATTTAAATTTATAACTTATTAACAAAGTTGATAGGGATTATCTTATAAATATTTTTTAAATATCACACTAAAATAATACTATTCTTTAAATATAAAAAAAAACGTTCATATGTCTTAAGTAGTCTAGCCCGTTTACTAGTTCCTACATAATAAAATATAAATAGTATGCACTAATAGATACATACTTGATATTTTAGTTCTTGTATAGAATTAATAAACATGCTCTTATAAAATGTAAGTAGATAGCTTGAAAACTTCAACGTGTAAAATTGATAAATAAATAGCCAAACATTTAGATTACCTACACATACCAACGATAAGATAACCTATGCTTATCAAAATTTAACTACCTACTTATAAAATTTTCCTTTATTTTAGAAATAAACTAGTCACACGTAATTAAATATTTATACATAAGTACAGATAAACATTTTTCACCAACACGAAAGATATTCTGCAAAATATGAAATGTAATTTTACAAATTTTAAGACGCGTAACCTATTTAATTGGAAATGTGTCTGTTACCTAAGTTAATTTGGCAGTTTTCATTTAGTTACATTTTATGTCATAAGAAATCGCGTTAGTAATCTAATTAATTCTTTGTGTAGACTTATCGACAGATACCTATCTACATAGGTAGGTCTCAAAGTGAACTTGGCAACGTCGCAATTCCGCCATGTTTGTGTATAACCCAACTTATTTTAAGAGACCTTTAAAAAACACGTTATTGGTTAAAGCAGGAAATCGTGTACCAGATATCCAGTAAAAATAAAGCGTAAATAGACTGAACTATAATTAACCACATATTTCAAAGCCGCCCCCATCAAGCCCCATCGGACACATAATATAATCGAACGTATTTTGGAATCACAAATACAATGACATAATCAACTGAACTGAAGACTAATGTCCTATTTTTTATTTAACGTTACTTAACAATCCGAGTGAAAGTTAGCAATCTAAATAGTATAAATACAATATGTTAAATAATTCGTCTGTGTCGTAATGGACACCTTTTTTCCTCTTATATACTATACCTAATATTCGTCGAAACAATTAGCATTGAGAATGATTCTCCAAATATCACTAGTTAAGTGTTGCGCAGTTATAAATTCAACATGTATGGCAGAAGTCAGTACAGTAACTGTTCATAGCCACTACTTTCAAGTAAATTAGTAGATACGGCCAGGTAATACAAGCAGTGGGTGGCCGTTCACATTTCACAATGCCTTGCTGCGCGCTACGCTCTCGCCACGAATTGATTGAATGACGTCAGCCTTCTAGAACGGCAAGATATAGCTGTCCTTCCTTTTTCGAGGTCACGACGAGTACGACGCTCACTCACACAAACACAAATGCTACTACTCTTTATAGCTGTACTGGCGTATAGTGACTCACCGTCCAACAATAACATCCTAACTACCATCCCAATTTAGGAGGATTATATGCATATTTAGATAATGATAATGACTACAAATCTTGAAAAAATGCAATTTATATTGTTTTATAATTTGTAATATTTCCAAATACAAGCTTTAGTTAAGTATAATGTATATTTTGTAATGCTCACCGACACCAAAAATTAGCTTTTGGAATAAAAAGTACATTTTACCTATTAGAACAGTAAATTAAAAAAATGTATTTAATTTGTTAAGTCATGTAAAGAAAACATATATTATACTTTAATGTTCATGCAATTTAAAATAGAAATGTATTCTAAATGGTCAGAACTAAACAAATAAATAGATTAGAGCATTTTGCAATTCTTACATTTACGCCATTTTGACCTAGATATGTCAAAATTAAATACAAAAATTAAATGATCACCATTACGATTAACCAAAACTTATCTACTGATGATAATTTTGTAACGCAATAAGGATGAATACAGGTTTAAAGTTGTGTAAAATACTGCACGTGTGTGGCAAATTATTTCTTTAGCTGATCAAGCACTTTATGTACAAAATATAGGGGGCACGCATTCATTATAATGGCCTAGCAAGTAAATAATATTATATTGTTACCCATCTTACATTTAAATGAACGATTCACTATGTGCGACTACTATACGCCATGTAAAATGGAATTCTTTCATAGCATTGCTGCATAAAGACGACGTAACAAATTCGAATACGCAATATTGATTTCGGATTCGGACGACGACTGCAGCAACAGAACAAAGCAAGCAAAGATATTCGTATCGCCGTTTATTAGTTCCACATTTGGTCACTGTTCATAATAGTGGCGCTGATGTGGCGACGCATTTCGAAACAGTTATAATCCGGTCATTTTACAACTTTTTAACCAAATAAGATACTAAAAACAAAAATTAATTTATTATATATTATAGAAATATACTTTAACACTTCATTTTAAACTAATAATATAAACACATATGATATAATATAAAAAGACACTTTTTGACATCAATATACCATAGATCACGACGTCTATTAAGCATTGACATTAATATAGAAATTACTTCCTATTTTTCATTATTTAATTATTTATCTAACATTATTGATTTACGTTAATTAAAGAAATTGTTAAAGAATTAGCTTTATTTAAATAAATTATTTTAATTTCATATCTATAGATGCAACATACAGTTTATAGTCTGTAATTTCTGATGGTAAATCATTGCATGCCTATATGGTAAATAATGAAAAAAGTAGACTTCGAAATCAGTGTCAATGTCAAGTCAAATCAACTATTTTTTTATCAATATTGCATGTCATTTGTGATAACGATTGTCAGCATAGGTGAATGCTAATCAATTTTAATTGTATTTCTTTAATTTACGAGGCTGGTCGAATGAACAATATTATTTTATGTGTAACATAATAAGAAACCGCGTATAGGATGTGAATTTACTCTTTGAATTCCTTAGTCCGGTTGTTTTATTATTGTTTTCTGTGTGAAATCAGTAACTTTTCATTATGTCCGAATTGAACAATCCATTTGCTGCTCTGATAGGAGTCCCTGGAGTAGGCTCCTCGCAGGATCCAGAGTTCAACTCTGCTCCGATACAGATGAACATTAAAACAGCAGCAGTAAACGAAGAAACAAGAACGATTAATGGACTTGTGGAAAATGTTTTTCATTTCACAATCAATCCCAACGCCGTTGGAGAACATTCAGATAGACAGCTTATTTTCCTAGAGGAACTGGCTCAAGCGATGAGCCCGCGGCTGCATATTGACTTAGAGGCATTAGAGCAGGCACTGTTTGAAAGGCTCTTGCTAACAGACACTGAGAAAAATATTTTACCTAGAACAGTAAAGGGGTACAAGGAGCATGTTATTCAAAAGCAGGTGTTCCCATATCTCTTCAGCTCCATGCAGAATATTCAGAGCTATGACCAGTACAACAGCAACACGGTGAAGAACGCTTTAGACAAAATGAAGGAGCTGATATTCCGGAATGCAGTCACAGCTTTAAAGCAACCAGCTTTGTTTGAGAATCAGGACTTCACAGTGCAATTAGTGGAGCTTCTACAACATGTTGATCCACAAAGTCATACATTTTTCCTAGACTTGGTGACGGTGTTTGTTTCTGATGGTAAGTGTTTTTAGCTTATTAACCAAATTTATGATAATAATTTACTTTGTATTGATACGGAAAGAATCTTCATCAGTCCATTACTATACCATATCTGAAATCACAGTATATCCTACATACATATTATACACCTTTTAAAATACAGATAACTGTTAGTTATATTATTTTCCTTATATGTTATTATAAATGTGTTCCTAGTATATATGATTTTTTTTTTTACTTCATTATTGAAAATGGGGTTTCTTATGTTAAAATTCTCTGCTAAATAATAAGTAGTTAAAAAATTAAGGAACTTTAAATTTGAATTTGAAATTTATGCATTTAAATTAATTTATTTTTCAATTTTTATAATATATGTATGTATACTTGATGCAAATCTGTGAAAGAAATCAAAAAATCATATGAATTTTTCATTTTGGGGAGAAATTCCAAAATGCCTCTCTTAGAACTATATAAAAAACTTATCTGCAACGTTTTAATATTCTATACTTACCACTTTCAGCTTAGTGTTAATCTCTAGATCAGTAATTCATCTTCTTCATTCTATATATATATAT
>DWON01004512.1:0-16140 GCA_018251015.1 Phocides pigmalion okeechobee | reverse complement strand
GCATCCGCGTCCATCTCTCAAATAGAACAGAAGTGAATAGAACATAGATTGGACGTGATTGTCAATGGGCTGCAGTGACCACTTAACATCAGGTGGCTGCAACATATAAAGAGCATGCAACCCATTTATGGTTACTGGTAACATGTACATCTGCAAACTAAACCCAAATAAGAGAGAACGGTACAATGTTGACCTCTATAATAGAGATGGCTTACTACGCTAGTGATCTAAAGTGGTACAATTCAAAATACTTTGTTTATCAAGCTAACTATATTGTTTTGAGTTCCCAAGATTTAAATTAAAATTTCCGTCACTTTCATTGGTATTGACGGTATGTTATGGTTAAAAGACACCCAGAATAAAACTTAAATGCTTACTCTGAACACTCTGCCATCACCGTAAGATATAGAACCGTATCCGTGCATTAGGTTGTTGAAAAAATGGCCTTCGTACGTAATAAAAAGCCCATTAGGCCCGAGGTATCGCCAATGATAATTACCTTCACCGTGCATGGTATCATGAATTAAAGATCCCGAAAATGTTTCTAATGACTGAAAGGTACAATAAGCAATAATTTAATATGATAACCGTTAAAATCAAAAGATAGAATAACTTGCACTTTGTTGGAAAATGTGCGTAACTGTTCATTCGCTTTCCTTTCAAAATGCGTATGAGTATTTTAATACCTAATAGTGAACTATAATATGGCTTAAAATATTTGCAGGAAAATATAGATGCCGTGCTCATCTGATGTGTGTGACATACAACTAACTTTAGCACCAGACCAACAGTTTTCGCCTTCACCATTCCTTTGCTGGTTATCTCTCTCACCAGCGTAATATTGAACATATGGCCAAGTTTTTTCTGAATGTAAATTTGGCAACTCACAAGACTTCGTTTTTACCATGATGTTTTATGTGTAGATATTTAAGTATTCACATATATAGTTAAAGAAATAAACTAAAGTAGGAAAGTGTATAAAAACGTTTTGATTAATAACTGTCATGCGGTGACATGATTGAATGTTATTGCAATATGTGCTTTCGTCTGTACTTTTGACTTCACTTTGACTTTGACATGAAGTGAAGTTTAAATAGTGATTAATGGCTCGAAATCAAATTACTATTTGGTTCTAATTTTTTATTTGCGAAATAAAGACTAGTCTATTGTAAAATAGTTGGTAGGTGGGTAGGTGTTTGTGCAGATAAAATTGAAAACAAATTGTCATATTCACTGTAACTTTATTTATACAATAACAAACTTAATATTAAAAAAATAAAACTTAATAAGAAATTATGTCGTACACGGGACTTTCGTAAAGTTTTTAACAGCAATTGCAACTTAGACAACTGGATTTAGCACTTTCAAAATAAGTATACTCCTGAAATAAAAATAAATATGTAATGAGAACAAAGATAAAACGGATAATATTTTTGTTAGATAATGGCAGTTATTATGACGTCATTAACATTTAAAACTTATTTGTGGATCGCAATGCATAAAAAAAATACAGTTACAATATACCGATCCTATATGTTAGAACGAGGGAAACACTGCTACACATCCATTTCTAGCGTAATACTGCCTTGCGTACCATAATAGCCCACAGAAGTAGCAATACATTTGGAATATACTTTAGATGGCCAGACTATACGGAGTGGGTTACAGATGTCTGTGGGCGGCGTGACCACATACCATCCGGTGGAGTGCCTGCTCGTTTGCTACTTTATAATTTAATATTTGAAAAAGTTGATTCACGTGTATAAACTCAAATGTTCATCAACTCATGTGCTGCTAATTTTAGTACAATAACACTCAAAACATTGCAGGAAAAGAGTAGCTCTGGGCAATATTGCTGAACTAATTATGAATTTGCAGGCTATATTGTTTTCATTAAGACTCTTCGCAAGGCGCATTGTTTTTTACTCGGCTTATGAGTCTATATACATTTTTACAGTACAGAGAATATGAAATAATTGTAAATAAATAACTTATGTATCATAGGAAACAAATAATAGTTACCAAGAGGAATGCCGTAGCTAACAACAGTGCCTTGTGTTTGGGTTGAGCTGTCGTCTCCGGGAATACGACATTCGTGGTGAAGCTGACAAGATCTCGGTCCCAACCGTGGGATATCTTACCAATTTCTCGTAGACCATCAGCAGTTAGCACCTGGAATGACAATGATGTAAAGGTTAATTAATAAACAATAACAAAGGAGCGATTATTCTTAATTAAGTTCAATGTTTCGAATGAATGAGGTGGTAGAAGAATAGTTCGAACGGGGAGGTACCACCGCTGCCCTCATAATCCGCCGTAAGGCATTACTTGTGTTTCGGTTGGAGAAGTGGAGTCGCCGGTTACACTTTGAAGCGAGGCGACCATCTTAGTCCTCAGGATTAGCAACGTGTCTACGTTCGACCTCAGATAGGATTTCAATCGTGTTTGTGGTTGTACGTGGATGTCTATGGGCTGCGACTACTTAACGTCAGATGGCTTGCATGCTCGTTATTTACTCTTCTCACATAAAAATTCACACCACATTTATTCTTTCGTCTGGATGATTAAATAAGTTAGTGTTACTTCGCAGTCAAAATTTCTAACTTAATCCGAGTAAATCCTGTATTCTCTCTATTAGTTATTGATACAATACACATTACGTAGTGAAGTATTAAAAAGATAGAGCAAACGAGAAAGCTAATCATGTGTGTCAGAATCTCATCACTGCCATCTATTAGTTAGTTCAGTTTCGAGTAAAGTATGAAAATGGGCCAATAGCTCTAAGCAGTTGGCTTTCAATTCATTTTCAATGAATAAACAACTGCGATCGTCTAACAGTTACCATATGTAGTACACCATAATTATTTACCTAAATATTTAAAATTAAAAACAATCACTTATACGCCTTTCGTCGGTTTTGTATCGATCAAATACGCTAATTGCCATATAAAGGCGCCTGTAATATGTATAATGGGATACAATTTGTTATGAAATAGCTGAGACATGAGACTCCAAACACCTTAAATTCAGAAAGCATCAATGCGCTTCTTTTTATTACAGCAGGGCCTTCGATGACGAAAATGACATCATCGGATGCATTCTTAACCAAGTAGTACGGCACCATCCAAGTCCACTGCTGCTGTATCCGTCCCACGTAGTCACCTGGAGGTGTGATTACCTTCATCTCCTGTAAAGAAAGATTTAATTGATGATCAAAAAATATGTGTCCCATCAGTATAATGATAAAAGTGGACCTACGATGTTGCATGAATGTTGCATCACGTATAGTCTTATGATACATTGATTACAAGTTATTTGCGAAATAAGTCATTTTTAATCTTGGATTGCATTAAGCATCTTGAATTCCTCCTAAGCCTATATTCTGTATCTAAAAGACAAAATATTACTAATATTAAAAACTTTAGTGCACGACAATTATTTACGACGTAATCACGAACTGCGATACGACAAATATCGTCAATACACGTTCCTCTATAATCATACTGACAAATAAGTAGGTACAGAAACAATCACGTTGACTATGCGTAGAATGAACTCAGACTTGTAAATATAACCTAAAATAAGGGCTAAACTATAGCTTTGTTATGAAGGAATCCAAATGCTAAAATATCTTGCAAATGTGTAAAAAACGTACAAAGCTTTATTTCTTTTCACTATACTTCACGTAAAAAGGCAAATTCTTCATGTTACACTCGATCAAAAATAAATAAATTGCGATATACCTGTAATCTACAAGGGAATAAGCAGGACGCGGCAGCAAGGCGCCTCTGCAAGACCAACGCCTCTTGCCTCGTATTGTCGTACAAATGCATCATGAACGCCCGTCCAGTGCCACACAAGCACCTCTGAGTGGAACTTGAGACTTCACTGGCTATGTATAGCGCTTCTCCATTGGGTATCCTCACTATATATCGATTCTCCGAATCTATTTTCGATGTTACTGGAAGATTGCGTATAACGTAACAATTATATGGTTTTGCAATTTTATATATATTTTTTTGTTATAAGAGTAGCAAGCGTATAGGGCATCTAATGTTTTGAAGCATCTGCAGCTTCACAAACATCCACACCCAACTTCAAACAAGACTAAATACGATCTAAGGTTGTCAGAAAATCAGTTAATTCTCCAAGGCATTAAGATGGGTTCGGTTGTAGGTGTTCATATCTCTCTAAATAAAACACCAGAATTACTTCACGGAGGAGGAAAAACAAGTTCTATTTTTGTCTGGTTTTATTATTTCTGAATAAGAAATTTACTTACGGTCATTTAGTTCCACAGTTTGTTGTATTAGTATACTGGAGGCACCAATAAGAAAATCTAGGCCATGCATTGGTATAAACTGTCCTCGGTTGCTACTGTGCCAGTCCAATGTGGAGACTGGCAGTTCAGCTCGTGTTCCGCCTGCAAACGTAATATTAGCAATTTACTACTCGTTGACATATATGTATCAGTAGTGCAGTCTCCCCTGTGCTATAATTCTGGTAACAATCGAGAAAGGCACTGTCAGAGCACCTTATCCTCAAAATATATCTGAGGCTCTCTTTTCGTTAAGTATATGCTCACAGTAAGCTATTAAGAATTGAAAACTAATAATTACAAAATCCAACTGCGTCTTCCTACAAGATTTTGCCATCTATTATATTCAATCATGACAAAACTCCTTAGGAAGACCTATGTATAGCAGTGCACTCTTTAGAACAAGGAAGAATGGGTGAATATTATTCTTTCTATTGTGAAGATTTATTTTAGCAGTTGATCGAAAGTTTCAACTTATAATACCACTAGAAAGAATTATTACCACTGCTACGCTGGAGTCAAGCGTATTTGATAATTTTGTCACTTTAAATAATTGGAGCTCACCTAAAGATGGCGGTTGCACGCTTATAACTAAATCAGGTCTCAAGTGGCTCCCATCATCTGTAATGCATTTAATTAATTACGGTAAGTATTTTTTCATTAATATAACAATATAGATGTCATTACAGAAATAGGTAAGCTACCTAACTATTAAAGGTACTAGAATTATCTCGGGGGTCTTAACAGAGCCTTCATAAATTGGTATCAATTCTTGCGAGTCGAACCGAACTACATAGTTGAATAGATGTGGTTGTCGGGTCCAGTTACTAACGAGACGACTATCATAACTCTCAAGATTAGCAACGCATCTATATATGTACTATCTCAAATATGACATCAATCTTATTCGGGGTATGATGTGGATCTTCGTGGCCTGCAAAGATCGCTAAATGTAACTTAACGTCGCCTATACCTTTATTGCTACTCTTTTGATATTAACGAAAATTAAATAGCATTGACTAAAATTTTCATGTAAAGTTACATTTACTTACAAGATCATTTATGTTTCACATCTCTTACTTACAAGATCATCTTAGATAGTAATACATTCTCGTTAAGGGTTTTTGTTACATCTTATTTTGTAGAACAATAGGTTTGTACGTAATTATGTATACGGCGTACATTTTATTGTAATATTCCATAAAAATCGCACATTACAAGAGACCTGGTCTCCTTTGATTATGGGTAAGTACTTGTATTATGAACGAACACACTATGTTCATTTTTTTTAAATCTTAACCCAGATTTCGTTTTTCCGTGGGAATACAGAAATTGTGTAAAATTTATCTGCGAAGCCCTAGTTTTGTTTGAAAGTCACATTAAATCCACATACACCAATCAATCACACTAACGCGTATTTGATACTCACAGTTTACCAACATGTACGAACCTATTAAATTGTTTACAAAATGGCAGTTATTTTTAAATTTTAACAGACACTCCTATTTAATCTATTCATTGTATTATATATATAACATTTATACTCACGTATGTGATAAAGACATGCATAAGGTAAAGTAATCTTTTTTGTCTAATAACAAACGTATAGGGGCAACTTTCTCGAAATACTGGATTATAATTTACGTGTCTAAGACATGCCAATGACTTACCTTCAGTAGCTGTTGGATTATCAATCCCAGTCTTGCGTACTTGTACAACTTCCATGACAGATTTAATAATAAAACAACAAGACCACCATATAATTAGATGTTCTTTGTTATTAGGACAACGCGATACTGCGATAGTGACGTGTTTCAGCTCGCACTTAGAGTTATCAATAGATATATCTCCATCATTATCGGTGTAACGCACGTATGTGACGAATTGTTTTATACATTATCTGTTTAAACTCAGGCACTAATACGGATTTATAAATATAAAATATTTGGATTACGTTGTGATTATGTCTTATTCTTTATATGATTTCTTCGTAACTGCAGCTTTGGTGTTACAATAATTGCCGAATTGCAATTATACAAATTAAGCATCGTATATAATGTTTATACATATTTTTTGATTACCAAGTACGCATCATTTAAAATGTACTTATATTTTTGTCTATGCATTTAAATTAATGGCGCGCATAACTCTTCAACAATTTTGACATCATACGTACCAAAAAACAATACCTATGCCCTTTTATTGTAAGTATATTTTGCAAATAAACATTTGAAATATGCTATAATATTTGTAAATAACCTATCCATCTATCGATAAAGATTGAATAATTCTTTGCTATAATATTTGTAAATAACCTATCCATCTATCGATAAAGAGTGAATAATATTTTGAATATTTTCCTCGTTTGATCAACGCTGCCGACGACAAGAGGGCTGGTTCATATCTTGCGCAGAGAATTGCGATTGCTGTCCAGCGCGGGAATGCAGCTAGTGTTCTTGCAACCATGCCGGATGGGCACGGACTCCCTTTAGATTGTTTAGGTTAGGTTGGTATTGTAATTACTTTTAATATTTTGAAAGTACCGACATAAAGCATTACCAGTACCAAAATGAAGCAGTAAAAGTATTAGAGATATTCACAAGACTCATCATAAGTAAAAAGTACCTACTATAATATATTCCGTGGAAAAAGTTACAAATTGCTGTCATAAATGTAAGTGTAAAATATAAATGTCTGACGATGAAGCCATCTATATGTATATTCAGGTGTTAAATTAAGTTACTATAAATAAAACGAACAATTTCGAAAACATTTATATTTGTGTATTATCATGAACTTGAACATTTTACGAATAGAGCAATAACATTCAAGTTTACACTTAAAATCTAGGTATTCAGCATTTGTTGTAACATTGCTAGTTTCTAGGTTTATTAAAATTTCCGAGCTATGGTCTACACGACGCGACTATTTTTTATTTATTTTAAAGAACAACATGTAAACATTTTCAGGAATTTTATGATTTTCTATCGCTCAGAGACAAAAATCGTCATTTTTGATGCCAAATATCATCGGAAGACATAGAAAATGGAATCCTAGTATTTAAATTTTATAGATAGACATGGCAACTTAGCCACGAGAAAGAAAAAATGTTATTGTCCTAGTATAGTCTAGAGTGCTGCACTAGTGCTAAGTTGTGCTTTACATCGTCTCGAGTTCCATATATATGTCAATATTTTGATAGCGCGTTATTCCATAATATGTATTTTGGAACAACTCTCAAAATTCATAAAAAGCGATTAGACCGTCTCCTATTCGTCCGTTGTCCTTCATATTGTAATTTATATCGTGTTATTTGTTTGTTTCGTAGATGTTGTTCGTTTGTTGTATAGCTTTTTCATTTTTGAAACGACAAACAGTAGATATACATTTTTGTATAAGTATATGTAAAACGATTCCAAACCTATGTTTTAAGACAATTTATGTTTGAACAGTTTATGTTTTATGCGTATATATATTATTTAATATATTTAATTTTTTATCGTATCCAGACAAAATTTAAATTAATCTCAAGATACATATTCATTATATATTTAATATTTTAATAAGTGGTAATACTTAGATTACGTTGACACACTTAAACAAACATTGTATATGTAAGTAAATATTCAACAACGATAAAATTACCACCTCAGCGCACACAAATACAGCCTTCGCTGCCTCTATACCTTCCCTTTTCCTGGCCCAAGATTTACATCTAGAGCTAACATCGTACCCACCAGAAATATAAATTTAATGCAAAAACATTACATAGCAAAACCTCCATACAATGTACTATAAAGATAATATTCAAATTACATTTAACAATAAAAGCTTAGAAGTTTCGCGTAAATAACTATAGCAAATAAATATTTTTCAGCAAATGTCGTCATGTTGTGACGAAAAGTTGTAAACTGGCATATCCCTACGCGTCTATGGCTGGTTAGACTCGTACGGATAAAATCAATAAAAATATTACTTCAACATCAACATTAAGTTATTGTGAATGTTATTTTAAAGTTAAGGTGATATTTAGAAAAAATACAAGTAATCCAAAATATCCGTAATCAATTTACCACGATAAAGTTATCGATCAATAGACTCGTGTATCGAATAGCCAGTTACACGTTCGAGCATTGGAACTCTTATGATTTTTCGATGATATCGAAAAAATATAATGATAAGGTTCGTATATGCTCGTATAGTGAGAACGCATCGAAGTTAGTTTAAATCCACTTCTTATCGTTGAAGGGCTCTTTGCCATCCGATGTTGAGTTTAAGCGTTGCTGGAAGGCAAGGGCTCGCTTCACATTCACCGTCAAGTTCATCAGCCAGATTGTCGTGAAGTTCTCGAAGAGCCATTAGGGCGGATCTTGCAGCTCGTTGGCAGCTCATATCGCTTTCGCAAGTTGTATCCGCTTCAGAAAGAAATACCAAGTCACATGTAGTCGGTGGTGCCTCTCCCTGTAAATAAATTAGTGAACTCCTTAATAATGTGTATAAAACATTTTTATTTTATTTTCGGGAATATTTCAACACTACAACATGTTTTACTTTCTTATTACTTACACATAAGTAGCAAATCTGATGAAGGCTGCAAAGCGGCAGGAACAGCTGGCCACGATCTCCAGCTAACAAATCCACTCCACGACATCTTTGCATAATCTTAGCCAGAACCGGGCAAGATCCGCCTGTCCCCGCTAAAATAATAATTTAATTACAATTATTGAAATAAGTATGTCAGTAAAATAAGTATTCATAGTTATACAATATTCTGTTATTTTTACCTGTAGACATGACTGGTGACCGATGCCTACCACTTCCACCCATGTACCCTTCAGATAACTCTTCTTCAATTTTTCCATTCAAGTAATGTCCAGCGCCTTGTTCATCTTCGAAGTCATTTTCTTTAGCATCGTCCTTGTTGAAATTTGGAATTTCGTTAGCATATGCTTTTTCCTTTTTAATTGCAACTCTCTTATCTTTGACCTCATCAGAATCTGCAGATTGTTTTAGATTAGTAGCTCCTTTGTGTGTTTGTAAGCTTTGTTTAAATTCTTTCAAAGCTTTACGCATTTTTTCTAAACTATATGCTGCTGCCAGTCGCGTAAGCAGTTTTTCTTTAACTTCTTGCTCTTCCTTAGAATCAAGTTGTTCCCCAATCGTAGAGTAATGTAAAGCTTCATCAACAATCATCCCTTCCATATTTCTTAATTTCTTATCAATGTTGTCTAATTTAGATTCACTCTCCGAAGCGGTATTTCGCTTAGCATCACGAATTTCTAAGGCTTTTGCAGGATCTATTTGAACTTCTCTGTCTTCTTTAGGTTTAGATTGAGCGTAGTTGCGTTTCACATTGGTATGCTTGCGAAAGGAATTTGAGGGATATATGACTTCTTTGTTGAAAGTATCAAAGTATTGTTTCTTGAGTCTATCTTGGCTTAAGTTGTTAACAAATGAAACCGACTTCTTAAAGCGTTTGTCGATACCGAAGTAGTCAGACCAATCGATAGATTTCTTTTTTATAATTTTTGGTTTCTCCCTTTGTTCCTCCTCCTTTTCCTCATGCTCATGTTCGTGATCATGATGTTCATGTTCATAATCAATTTCTTTACCAGAAAAACCTGGATGATGGATATTATGACCATGTTGCTCATGGCTGTCGTCATCATGAGATGTAACGTTGTCATGGTCATGAGTGTTATTATGTGTAATTCCCAATATCGGCGGTTTAACTTGGGAATTATCATTATCATGATCATGATCACTGCTGCGCTTTACTGGAGTTTTTATAATTTCTAATTCCGAATCACCAAATATCTTCGATAGGTCCTTTATTATTTTAGGATCAGTTCCCGTGCTGCTTCTAAAGGTTTTAGTACTACTACGCTTGTTTTGATTGAGAATATATCTTTTCTTTTGCATGTTGGTATTGTATGGACCACTGCTCCGCTTTGTTACTGGAAAACGTTTTTCAATGCCATCGTATGCATATTGATCATCGTCTGATAGATTAGAAAGGTTTTCATCATCCAGTGGCTGGAAAGCAATAGCATACTCTTCTCGTATATCATCCTTGTCGTCATCAGATACATCGTATGCGTTGTAATTAGGATCAGCAGGTTCTACAATTTGCTTTTTATCACCTTCATATTCCAAACGCTCCGTATCGAAATCTGAGCTACGCTTCTTCTTAAACGCAATGGGTCCCCAATTGTCTGGATATCGCTTCTTAACTATTTTTTCCTTATACAATTTTACTACACCTTGTGGCGCATTCTCAACGTTGTTAGAATGAGCTCGATTATTTTTGTATTTTGACCAAAGTTGTCCTAATAGGAGCGCATATTCGGCGTCATTTTCATATTTATCTTGAAGCCCATCATCTTTTTCCTCAGAATTATTTCTATCCATAAACAAATCCCGAAGTCTGTCGTTATCAGAATGCTGAGCCCTCTCACGAAATGCCGATTCCTTTTTATCTCCAGAGCTCGGGACATCTAATCGAGGATTTTTCTTCTTAATTATTTTGTATTCGTAAGATTCGGACGGTTTCTCGTTTTCATCTAATAGCTTGACTATATATTTAGGAGATTGCTCGTCGTTGATATCTTCGACGTCCACATAATCGTTTTCTGCGAAAGAAAAGAAGCTTTTAGTATTAAGCCACGTAACTAGTATCACAGGTAATAATCAATCTTATTACACTCGTGGATAACACTACATACATAGATACCATAAACCCAGAACATAAGTTTAAATTTATGATTTAAATGACTATCTGGTTGAAGTCGAACCTTTAGGTTCGTTAGGTTTAGGACTTTCACCGTAATTGAACGGAGTGACATTAATAATCAATGGATTAAGATAAAAACATACCGGGGTATTGTACTTGAGGTGGCACAAACTCATAAAGAGCATCGTAGTCAGCTGGGGGGACAATCGGGACGTGCACGCGCCCACGTTGACGTCGCTGGAGAGCTTCCAGGGCGCCGCGCAGCGAGCCGCCGCGGTCGGCACTGGAGCACGCCACAAGTAGTGCGGCTGCCAGCCACACCCATGTGGTTCTCATAGTTGCAGTTCTAACAGTAAGATAAAGGTTAAAATATTAGGACAATGTAAATAAATATGTCAGTAAAGCAGCAAATGAGCTTGCACACTAGATGTTAAATGGTCGCTGTAGTCCACGGACTTTTAAATCTACTTCTGGTGCCCAACAATGGAAAACGTCGCCAGGAAAATAGATCCTTAGATATAGATTTATCTAGTAATGAGAGATAATTGAAGGCCCAGCCTTTAAGTAGGAGGTGTCAAAGCCAAAGAAAACGTCAGACTATGCCGTTCTACATTCATTCTCAAAAAATACTGAAGTCCTATCTAAGATCGTAGATAGATGTTACATCCCTATCTTCGCCTTTAAGTATACCTCCAATAAAAATAATTTTTGAAAATAACTCTTCAACAAAAATATAAGAATAACTTAATAGCGTACTATGAAGGCAAGAATGGTACCTGCTCTGTCGAAGAACAGGCTAATTGTTTGACCCTTTTAAATATATCATTTGCTTCACCGGTGACGGCACCATTGCCACCCCTATTTCTGTAGCACAGGTACATTCTCTTCTAGGCTACAATAAGGGATTAACTTTTTCTAGGCGTTCTATCTTACGTATGGGATCGATTTCAGATGGGACTAAATATTAATAGGCAGCAGTAACCACTTCACATGCTGCATGCTAGGACATTAAGTACTTCAGTAAATTTAATGAAATTGATGTACAAATCGTATTTATATTGTTATAATATGCATATCTGTAGACCTATTTCTTATAAAATACATTTCATATCCACACGGAGTAATAAATAGTATAATATTAACCTAAAATATGTAAGCAAATTTATCTTTACATTATGCAATATAACGGGTACTCACGATTAACGATTTTTGATTTTTAATTGCCGATATTTCGAACCAGTTGCATGGCTCGTGGTCACGGCGATACTGTTTAAAAGTTTAGTTTAAAATCGTAAATTTATCTTTATGTATAAGAAATATAATATATAATTTAATGGTTCATCCGTTTACGAATAAATATATGTCGGAGATCGGTGTGGGGAGTTTTCCTGTGGGAGTTGCTAACTCTCCCTCCATTACGGCTAGACGATTTATAGGAAACGGGATGTAAATTTCACATTAGCTTATTTGCGTCACATCGATATTGATTTGTTTACTCCTTACGCCATTTATTCCTATTTGTGATAATGCGTACTATATTTATAAAGACAATTTTATATTCTAAAGCAAATCAGTAATTTATTAAACAAATATATTTAATATATTGGTTATATCTTACAAAATATTGGCAAATTGATTTCATATAGATAGGGGTAGTGTTTATGTGAAAACATTCGAAAAGGACTGTAAATTTGTCATTTGCCCAATGGAAATACAAGGCATTCAGATAATCATTTAGTATAAAAGCATTTAGTAATCTCTACTAATAATATAAATGTGAGTGTAAGTTACTAACTAAAACTACTCAACGGATTAACATGAAACTTTGTATACATATTCTTAGGGTTATTAAAAAAAATGTAGGATAGTCATTCATACGCATGTACATTAATAAACACACACACTTTCTTAAATACTGAATCACATTGATTCAGTCCTATTGGAATATAATGATCTTTGATACTTATTTAAGCGCTCCAATGCAAACTAAACCGCAGGTATAAGCTAGTAAATAGATATTTAGTTATAAGTCTATACCGCTATTATAAATGTAGATTTTAGATTCCATGGACTGTAATAACCACATAATATCAAAAGCTATGAGAAAAAAATATTTTGCTATTCAAATAATAAATAGCACAAAGAATTCTCTCATGTGGAATTTGTGAATAATAAGTTGAATAAAACGAAACCTACATATCCGTTCATAAAGGAAAAGTTCCTTCGCGGTAAAGTTGGCAGAAAATATAATTATTTGAGGAGCGAGCACCGGATACCCCCCAGCCATTGTCGTTACGTCTTAATATGGGACATGTATTATGTTAAAGCTTTCCTTTATCACTTCCTTTCTTGTATGACTCATAAGGATGCGGATTTAAAAATAACATGAAATACTTTGTTATAAATATTTTTCAGCATATTTCTTTGTAGCTTGTTTCACAGTTGTCACTTTGTAGAATCCGCAGGGTTCGACGGAGGACAATATAGCCACACCCATTTCTATCCGTGTGTGTCGATGTATAGGCGTGGTTTTCAGTTCACTTACTTAAGAACTAAGAGGAGTTAATCATAGATACCCTTGGGGGCAGCGATCACTTACCACTTACCATGACTTCTATTTCATATTAAAAAAATGGATTGCGACTTTCAGTATAGAACATACAATGTGCAACATTCCAAGGCACCAGTAAATTACAGGGGAAGTATCACCGCAGCTTTTATAGTCCGGCGTAAAGAAGTTCTTTTGCTTTAGTTGAGTATATTCAAGCCATCCGAAGCGCCCTCTGAAGTACGAGAGCGCGCGTGATATTTACCACTTAAAAAAGCTGCTGAACCTTGTCGGTGCTAAGCTTCAAGTTAAGTATTGTTTGTTTTTCGTAGGGATTTGTTGATGCAAGATAATTCAATTGTCCGGTTGCTAATCCAACTTTAACGAAGATCTTCCGCATGGTACCGATCTACTTCAAAAATAACGTTCGTAAATCGACTGCAACCCTTTTAAATATCCTACTATTGGACATGGGTTGCCACACACCTAGGCATAATCCACTCATTTACCTCAATATGCAGCTGTATTCTTGTGTTATAATAACTCTAGCTAGTACATACGCGTTATATCCGCTCCAGAAAGTTTGAAAAAGTATTATTATATGTATTACCTGCGACGGACACGGTGGTTTAAATATCTTATTACATTTACTGTTTATTTTAAAGGAACTTTAGTAGGAGAATTATGTTTTCAAGTATTATATACCTTTGGGACACTTTGAAGCCGTTTACTTGATGCATTTAAATTGAATGTCTACTATGTAGATTCGTCATAATTATTATGTGTCTGCGAAGTAGACAAGTGTGGAATAATAATTCGCAATTATAAAAGAGTAAATTCCTGTAAATAATGGTTAAGATTCCTGCTTCTCATCCGGCGAGTTCAGGATTCTATTGCCAAATACTCATCATTGATTTTTCTAGGTTATTAAGTAATTAATAGAAAATAATTATTATTTGGTTTGACGTAATAGGATAACATCATGAGGAAATCTACATGCCTGAGATTTCTTCAAAAGTTCTGTACGGTGTGTGAAATCTACCAATCCACACTTGGACAGCGTGGTATACTATGGTATAAACCTCTCATTGATGATGAACCAGCCAACTCCAAATATAACTATTTAATTACTGTTTTGACACAAGGCACAAAATAATACATTTATTACTTTTTGTTTTCGTCGTCTGTTTATTTTAATTTAATTTGTTGTCTCATACTTATGGCGCCGGATATTACTAAGCTATTATATTGCGTGTCAAATTCAATTATCTCAATTCAATTTCCTTAAGTTCTTTATCGTACAGCTTTGAAGAAGATTACATGAATAACATGTAACAAACCATTTGTAAGGTAATTTTAGTCGTTATGTACTTAGATTGTTTTTTGAAACCAAAAAAAAAATAGCCCACAACTCTTTCAGTCATATCTTTTCTGTTGCTGTAAATGTTTCAGAAAAGTGTGTTATGGAGACACGAATCAAGAAAATCTGAAGCCGGCTCGCGGTCTGTTAGAGGAAATAAAATAGAAACTAGAACAAAAAAGTCTAAGTTCAAAGTAAGTTTGTAATCCCTCTGTAGGTCAGTTAACTTGAGAATTAAATAATATTTTTTTTATCTTTACATAGATAAGCATCTAGAATTATAAAAGGTTGTGACATTATCATATCGATTATAATGGGCGGATTAATTTCGTTCACTTTTATCAAATCGCCTAATATGGTATTATATTTCGTTAAAAGCTTTTATCGGTTTTCATATTTCATATACTTGTGCCAAATACTATTTTAGCAACACCGATAATTCATTGTAATACGATAAGTTTTTGCAAATAAAAGTACATATAACCCGAGTATGTACATTAACAAACCAACCAAATCGTATCGTCGAACAGATCAACCTCTTCATAAGGTATGGTGTCGTAGGCATTGAAAACAATACAATTGAAATTCTAAGCATTGTTTATTTACTTATGACTTCTTATACCTTCATCTTATAAATACAAACCTTTTTATTATCACGCTTAACGGGAACATATTTTAATAAAACACAGGTATTCCCCGTGCTGGAGGTGAAACTCCTCCACTTAACCATTATGGCATGCATTAAAGGCATTTCCAGGCATTTCAGTAAATTATAAAAAATAAATACCTCAGCACCTGAAACCTAGTTAAATAAAAAAATATATTGTATAATAGGAAATATACAAATTGTAATATAATAAAAACAACGTATTATTGGACGTAAATAAGACTATAAACATATCTGAAAAAATAAACCATCCGAACTTCCGAACCCCTCGTAACGTAACAATAACTTTTTATTCTGTAATATTATGTAAAATGTCAGCTGTATCCCTTAATGGCATTGAGAGTATTTGTTTCTTGTAGTGACTCAGACTTTCCGCGAGTTCAATTGATTTTAACAACGGCAGCGAGAGAACTATAAAATAAAATCTATAATGTACACTTACAAAAACTTAAGCCAAATGGAAAAAAAGACCTCAGCATCCAAATGAACGGATGAAACCATCTTCAAGCATCCT
>DWON01004511.1:0-16143 GCA_018251015.1 Phocides pigmalion okeechobee | reverse complement strand
TTTTACTATTTCATAATAATAATAATAATAATAATTATTATTTATTAAAAAAAACCCTTCTGGAAATTGGTGAATATTATGCTCAAAGAATCCGTTACATACATAGATACAACCCAAGCTAATAAAAACGTGTTAAAAAGGCTCTACAGACATATTTATCTTATACTACAGTTAGGTTGATTCAAACATGATATAACCTATTATTATTATCAGGCTTAGATGTTCTTGACGAATGCAATACTGAAAAGTGTACCTTTTAAATATCTATATGTAAAATATTGGGAGTCTATTTTAAGTTTTTCAAAGTAACCATGGCACACTCCGACCGGGGGCGGATAGTTCGAGGCCGTAGAAGACTACGTCGAAACTTAGCGTGTACTGTAGGCATTGTAGGCATGACTTTGAAGTAGAGGCAGAAAAAAAGTTAACATTTTTTTGTATTATACAACAAAGAATTTTAAAAGAAAAAATAAATTAAATATAGTCTGAATATATTTTATTTTCAGTGTGTGTTGATGGTTATTAATAATAAGTGTTTATATATATTGTATATATTGTATATTGTATATAAAATTATTTTAAGATATATGTCATTGTGTGTATATATATACATATTTATAAAATACAATACAATATATTTTATTGCATACTATAAAATATGAGAGAATTAAAAATCAAATCGCCTATATATTTATGTTTAATTGAAATTTATTTGTCAACACTATTTAACGTATCATCTCAAGCACGGAAGCGCGTATATAAACCACCAGCGGTCACCCATCCAATTTCCGACCGCGCTCGACGTTACTTAACTTTGTCGATCGTTCAATGTGAGTAACGCATAATATTATACAATCTGTTTTGACAATCGCCTCGAGTTGTTGACTGTACGGATAGTACGTCAAAGCATTATGCAAATTTATACTGAAACCCGATGCAAAACCCCGCGGTACAATGCGGCAGCGATACATTTATAAGACCTGCTATCTAATTGCTTTTAGATTATGGCTCGTTTCTGAATATCATATTACTGCGGGAGTAGTAGAACTCAGCGATAAGTATCTGTTATATACGTTTAGTAGCAACCCGCGCCGGCTTCGTACGGGTGCATTGACGACATTTGCGAGATGGTAGAACCTATATGGTTCGACAGGGGAAGGTGTGGTATGTGGTTGCCGGATACACATTATTGGAGCGACCATCTTAGTCGTCAAGAGTAGGAACGCATCCGCGTCCATCATTAAATAGAACTTCTGTTCTATTTGAGATTGGACGTGGTTGTCCATGGGCTGCAGTGACCACTCAATATCAGGTGGCCTGCATGCCTTTTTCTTACTCTTTCACAATAAAAAAAAAAGAACCAGCCCCAAACACGATAATTATTGTCATGGAAAAAGGCTAAGTCCTTTATTCAGTCATTGTAATTCAATATTGATTTTTTAACTTACAAAATTGGATAATTGAATATGAAGACATGGATAAGGAATAAAAATTTGTTTCGTATAGACGGATAATTACAATTACAAAAGTATTTAGTAGTCGCAGCAGTAATGTATTACCTGTCATTCGAAAAACTCACCAGAGTGAGTACATCCTTTTCCAAATGACGGATTGACAACAGGTTGTAGAGTGCTAAAGCCTTCTGTGAGCATGGATTTTCAGTACTATTCTGACCAGTCGCGAATTACAGCTATTGGCATTCCAGGTTCTCATTGACAAATATAAAACTGATTCTACTTTTAAATATCCTTGAACTCTTCGTAGTTTGAGTTCGGAGAAACCAGCGCTGCACCTATTTTTGTCCTATCATAGCGTTAAACGCCGTTTTCTGGTGTGTAGGGTATTGTAAGACATGAGATAGACTAACAAAAAATGTTCCAAAGTTTAGGGGTAGAAATGCATCAATGGCTTAGAAACTTAATCTTTAGCACTGATTACAGATACATAGGCGATAGTAACTATTTAATATAACACGGACTGCATGCTCGTTTGCTACTTCGATAAAAAGACACGAGTGATGTTAGAAATTTAAAATTATTGGATCACACTTTAACAATTATAGAAGTGTGTGAACTTAGATATAAAGGTACAGGCTAAAGCAGACACACAACTAACATTACGGCAGAGTTTCATACTTATCGGCAAAATGTATACGTTAACATGTTCTAACATAAAGAATATAACCACGGAATTCAGTATACCTTATACCAGACAAGATAATGACATCAGAAAAAATGGCGCTACGGTCGCACTGTCCATTCTCAGAGGTGAGTTCACGTCGAGTTATTATTTTGAAGTCCAACCAACGTGACCGGGCGTTGGCTCGACGCCGGCCGTATATGGCGGCAAAAACATCCGATTGACTGCAAAAACTAACTAATTACACATCTTCATTTGACCGTGATGCGGTGGCGGTTTTTGCACGTTCCGGACCGCTGGCCGCACTGGCTGGGAAACTGTTGCGAAAACTGTGACCATAAATAACTGATATAACCGATACAGCCGCCCTCCGCCGTATACGGCGATGCCGTCGCGACCGGTGCCGCCGCAGCGAGACCCTGCCGTTTTTTATGAATTATCGACAGGAATTATCGACATTTATAGTAAAGATTTATTTACAGTTGGAAAAGTTCAAATTATCATACTTTACTGAAAATCTATGTACTGAAAACCTATATTGTAAATAGACAAAATTTTAATGTTTGTAATTCTTGACACATTTTATAAAAATCACAATTAAATATAATTATAATGTACAATCTGTTCATCGACTTTTGGCGTCCTGCCGGCAAAAATAGAGTTGCATGATTTATTGGAACATATTGTAATATCTACTCTCTGTTGTTTGTGAGAAAAGTCGCAGGCAAAGCCTCGTTAAGCTACTAGCCTAATAAAACTACTAGCGTCATTAAAATAAACTACATTTAATTTCTGTACAAACAAACTGTGAGGGAAACGGAATAGTGAAACATGTGAAGCTATAATTGCCGGCAATATAACAAAAACATGAAACAGATAGCGTTAAGGTCACAGTGAGGCCACTAATTAGCTTGATTCTGAGGCCAAATAAGAGATCCTTGTCAGTAACTTCAATGTAAATACTTTTAATAGATCAACATACATTTGAACTTGTTATTTTTATTGATTACCTTTATATAAATCAGTTCTTATTACGTTTAGCTAACCATTTTAGTTAGCGCTATTACAATTTTTAATTTGAGAAATGTAGCAAACGAGTATGCAGGTCACTTGAGGTTAAGGAGTCATTGTAGCCCATGGACAAGCACATATAACCTTAAACAGGACAGAAATCCCATTTAAGGTCGGAGAACGTAGATGCGTTGCATTGAGGATCAATTTAGTCGCCTTGTTAACTGTTGTCTGTTAGCACGCTTTTTCAGCTGAAACACAAGAGTTGCATAACAGAGGATTATAAGGGCCACGATGGTATCTCCCCGCTCGAACCATAGTTCTACTGTAAAATGCCTAGGAGGTATTTTATAAAAAGACAAAAATACAAGAAAAAAGGATATGCATTCTATTCGGGGTCATTAGCGCGTGTCCAACTCACTTAGCTGATATACTTTTAAGTTTGTTTATGTTCCAGTTTTTAGATCGATGAAATTAAGGTAATGTAATTGTATAATTAATTTAATCACTCCATTTTAAGCTAGTTCAGTACGCACGGTAATGAATATCGATGGTTTCAGAGTAATGAGGAGTAAAAACTGCACTAGCCTAACGCTACGACGCGTATGAGCGATCGTGCTTAGGTTCCGTAGAAACTATTTTATGTATTTATACATATTAATAATTAAAATTAAGTTGTCAGTGTATAATTTCATAATAATTGCGAGTGTGCTGCTTATGGCACGGTAACAAAAGTAAGTATTGGTTTTGCAAATGTCTTTTGCCTGTTATCCGGACTGATTGGAAAAGACTTTTGAATTTCACAAAAACTATATCTATAGGTAAAACTGTAACATCTATACACAGATATTGAAATTCATAATAATTTTAAGACTGCTTGTCGAGGCATTACTTATAAGTATACCAGTAAATTGTCCCGACTTCGCGCGGGTGATATTATGACAACATTACAAATAATTGTAATTAACAGCTATTTTCTACTACTATACCTTTCTATACTATACATATTAAACTTCCTCTTGACTCAGTGCATCTATAGACGAAAACCACAGTTAAATCAGTTACGTAGTCAGAAAGATCTAAGGGTGCAGACGGCAGAGAGTTTGTTAAACTATGTAAACATTATGATTTCAATTTATAATTATTTTGATATCTGGGAGAATTACTTTAATTTAATATATCAGATACACGCTTAGTAAAGTACTTATGTATTTGCTACAAACAGTATTTTAGTCTTCAGTTCAGTGAATACACAGGGAGTTTAAGATTTTCTTTCATAGACAAGCAAAACCACGGCCACAAGTTTGTCTAAATACACTAAAAAGCATTACAAAGCACAAACATTCAATCTTGATTATAATATTTGTACAAAAACAACGCCGATGTTATCGATGTGATGCATTGCTGAAGTATAAGCGAGCTTTTAAAAGCCGTTGTATTGAAGAGGTATACTGAAAAATTAATTGATTATGCATAATTACTTTTTATGTTGACAAAGTAGCAAATGAGCGTGCATGCCATCTGATGTTAAATGGTCTCTGCAGAAAATAGACGTTCATGTTTAACATCAAACAAGACAAAAGTCTTGTCTGATATTGTGTACAGATGCGTCGCCACTCCTGAGAACTGATATGGTCATCTGACTTGTAAATATAGGCAACCGCACCTCTTCAACAGAAACACAAATAATGCAACCAATACCACTCCGGTCTAACTGTAGTTCTATCACCTTGACTATAATTAGTTTTGTTGACTTCATGAAGTACTTATTTTTTTATAAAGCAGCTAATAGTGTGTCTATCTAGTTTCTTTCGCCGCTTTTGCCCCGTAGCGAGGCATTTTGCGAGCAAGTGGTAGTGGTTTGATGTAAAAAAGGGTTCTGTAAGTATTAAAATGGATAAATGTCATTTGACTTTATTGATGGCACTAAGTAATTAAGAATAGCATAAGTATTGCTTCATAAGAAGTTCAAACCTGACACACCGATGTAGTACGTGCCGTGTTGGGAGTTTGAATCACAGCTATTCCAAAGTAAACTTTTTATAACTGAACTAGCATTTGCTTTTTGTAATTTCCAAAATTCCTATTTTAGTACCCACTTACGCTACATAGATAAAATAACTACAAAACTTTAAGTTTCTGGATTCGGCGGTTTCGGCTGTGCGTCGATCTTTGTGACTATCAGTCCTTACTCTCTATATATAGAGATATGTAGATTAAGTAAAGAGACATTAGCAATCCGAAAGAGCCAACGACCCTGCGACCCTTGGTTAGTAGCACTGTTTAAGCAAGCCAGCAGGTGCGACGAGGCTACACGTTAAAAAAACAAGAAACACATACAAAAAATCGGCGACAAGATAAAAACTCGATACGTTACCTAAACCAGTCGCGACCCATTAGCCCGATGAAGCCCGAGCGGGGAATTTCACAATTTTTGTATCTACGAGTGTGTCGTTATACTGAACGCGGCCAATAAATATACTACGCTATCGAGCTGATGATCCTACGCACTAGATACAACGGTATCAGATGTGGGCGCGCACACGGGCGGCTCGATCGCTGCGTCTTACCACCATAATCGTTTATACATTCATTTGTCTGTAAGCATTTAAATAAAAATTCAAATCCGTTTATTTAAAGTCCTTTCTCCTCTTGAAATTTAGTAACCTACGAACGACTCGGAGAAGAGGCGGCGAAAGAAGCTGCAAAACATACATATTTTCTATTTTTGAAAATGAAATTTTTAAATTTACCAATAATAACTTAAGATAATGGAGCTGAAGCCGTTTCAGGCTATACGTACCTGAAGAAATTGAAATTTGATTCGAACTGAACATAAAGTCATGAAGAGATCTACACTAATGACAATAAATAAGTCATTACTTACTGTATTCTTACAACCTTACAAGCTCTTACAACCTGCGTGGAAATAAATAAATAAATGATCAATTTTAGAATGAAGTCTCGAGTTCCCGCTAGTCTGAACGCACCCCGTAAACACGTCGACGTTATGAAAGAACACGACGTCGATACGCGGCCGTAATTACACAACCGCGGGACTCAAATGAAAACGCATCTTTATGCGCCGATACGCCGATAAACCTAAAATGTCCAGCTACGACTATTGCCAGATAAACAGCCTCCACCTCGACACAAAAAATCACTTTGAGCTGCGACTTTACACTTTCCGATCGACGGCCGCGATATACTTAAGCATGTAATGTAAACTCACACGGGGTCAACACCAAGTGACGAAATAGCTCTTCAAGAGCTTTAATTACTATAATAATACTTACAAATATGATTTTAAGCTTAAAAATTATACATTTTATTATGTCCGGCGAAACGCCGTGGTTCAAAATATTGGCAATCAAAAATCAAAAATCGCTTATCATGATTACAGTGACTAAAGTTAATACTTACAAATCGAACATGGAATATCTTAAAACTTATAAATAAAAGCCTAATCTACAAATTTAAAGGGAGTCCGTGCTCATGTGGCATATTGCCAATAACGCAGTTCGCATTTCCGCACTGAATAAAGATCGAAATTTTCTGCGCGAAACCAGCTCTCTTGTCACTAGAAGCGTCGATCAAACGTGGGACTTGTACTAAAGCTTTTTTGGTTTACAAGAATGGAACAAATGTCGTTTTCATAATTATAACCGACGAATACGATTCCACATCGTGATCGTGGAGTACAAAAGACGTCTTAAACTACGCTTTTAAAATCTATTTACACGTACCTCGGTTCTGTGGCATTTGTTGTAATTAATTCTAGTATTGCGCACTGAGTTTTATGATTAAAACAACATTTATCTAGCGACTTCTATTGAACTTTCCGATGTAATTGGCAAGGATGACGCGGAGCAGCCACGTTTTTATTCAGTTAGAAAGTAGCAGTTTTGTTTTTTATATACTACAATAGACATCAAAATTGCCGAAGAAACAATTTTAAATTACGAATTAAAATTTATGTTCGGGATCGGTGATATAAATTTTGCGTTATGTGAAAATGATTATATATATTTTTTATATAAAAAGAGTAGTAAATGAGCATGCAGGCTATCGGAAATTGGATGGTCGCTTTATTCTATAGACATCCAAATACAATTTCAAATAGAACTCAAGTCCTATAAGATCTCTATATCTGAAATTATATGTAAATGCATTACCATTTCCCCTTTAGGAAAGAATTCTATTATTTGGATTTGGTAACAGATGTTACAGGCGGCAGTAATTAGTTTTCATCGTTTAGACCTTGTACTTACTTCGTAAAAATTATGGATTTCACTTTACTTATCGTTCCCATTAAGCGACGAGACCATCTTAGACCTCAGGAATAACAACGTCTTTATGAGCTTTGATCTGACTTTAGTTTCTTTTTGTTGTTTATGCTGCTGTTGTTATGTTCTGCAGTGATGATTTAACGTCAAGTGGCCTGCGCACTCGTTTGCTACATCGCACATAAAAATAGTTTGGTAGTCTCTGAGAAAACGCCGTTATTTTTATTGATGGTATTCAGGTGTGAATCGTGTTATCTCAAAGCAATGTAGACCTATAACTGACATTCGTTTACACTTAAACGATGGGATTAGTCTATAAAGCGACTGTTTGATATTGTTTGCCTTTTTGTAATCAGCACTAAATTACCGTCGTTATGCTCTTCGTGTCGCGGCAGAAAAAAGGAATCAATGACTGCTCTCGTATTGTTTGTTCCAAGCAAACATGTAACAAAGCTGTATATGTATGTAGTTTGCCTCAATCAATGGTAGTTTTCACCCAAGTGTTACACTCGTGGCCACCAATCTCCCAATTAAGCGGATTAAGCTAGAATCTACCATGAAGTCTGCGGTTTAGTAGACTTGGCACATCTTTGAGAACTTCACGGAAAATTCTCAAGATTACATGTATCATCCTTCTCCATTTAAGCAGGTTATAATTACTCCATGATATATATGAAAAAAAAAACTCATTAGTTCCAGGGATCCCAAACTTGGACTTTCTGTGTCGGGAGCAGGAATCTTGACTACTAGGTTATCATATTTTGTAAATAGGAAGAACGTGGGACAAATTATTTGACATTTTTTGGCACTATGACAAAGGTTTCAAAAACACGTAATCACTAGTGAATTCATTCATTATGTATTTCAGGTGATTAATAAAACAGTGAAATTTTAACAAGATTATCAAGGTAGGTAAGTTACCTTTATATTCAGTAGAATAAATAATTATATGTTTTTGAAACACCGTTCATCACTATTTTCTACCAGAAAACAGGATTGTTAACTTACGAGTGATAGTGAAAATATACGATTATCTCTTTGAAATTTGAATCTTGATTGAGTCAATTAATATAATTCTCTGTGTAGAGTACGTTTAGCGGCGGCGAGGTGCGAAGGCTGTTTTTGCGTATTTATGTAACATTGGCAGTCAATAATGGGGTTATGCGTTTTATTCTGCCGGTTCTCCCACTCGGTTTCCCACGTGCAATACACTGCGTGCGTATTATGGGGTTCAATCGAATAGAACATACAAATGCTTATGCATAGTTTGGAAACTAAATGTCTTCACTTGTAATTTACATAGATTCAACAGTTTATTTATATGGACCCAAAGCAGGTTACACATTTATAGCATAACTTACATGTTAACAAATTATTATTATGAGCACTTGCATGTGAACTTAACCTAAACAATAAAGACATTTTTGATATGTGTTTAAAGATGGGAGAACTATAGTTCGACCGGGGAGATACAACTGCCGCCCTCATAATCCATCGTAAAGCATTACTTGTGTTTCGGTTGGAGAGGTGCGGTTGCCGGCTACACTGTAAAGCGAGGCGACCATCTTAGTCCTCAGGAGTAGCAAAGTATCTATGTTCGAGCTCAGATAGGCTTTCGGTCGTGTTTGTGGTTGTATGTGGATGTCTATGGGCTGCGACTACTTAACATCAGGCGATTTGCATGCTCGTTTGCTACTCTTCTCATATAAAAGAAAACCGTAATTTCTGTGTAACAATGATACGGTCCCACCTTTATCGTGCTGAGTAGCTTTAATAGAGTTTAGCATAATCGCAGTGGTTTTTGCATTAAGCATACATATACCTACCTGTCAGACCATTAAGCCTAAACGACAAGCGACTAGTTTCAAGCTCAACTAATCACAGTGTCCAGGATCCTAAAGATAGCTTATTACTTAAAGGTGCTGGGGGAGCCCTACTTTCTAAACTCCCGCACTACAACCCAGGGAGGAGGAGAGGCTGAAAAACAGCGATGCACAAGATCGCAATCCTGCTGCAGCTAAAGCTGAGCCACCTCCTTTAGCTTCTGAAGCGTTGAAATATTGAAACGTTTTTATTTATATCTTTTTAATATTTTTTTAATTTAACGCAACTTTTAAAATATGCAACGTAATAATGACAAAATAAAGGTATTATTATTATTATTATTATTATTACTAGTTTGTTACCTTTTTCCTTAATTTGAAACCACATGTTCAATTCTTGTGTTTCGGTGGGAGCGGTGCGGTTGCCGGCTACATTTAGATCCGATGACCCTTATCGTATTTCTCAGAAGTAGCAATAATAATAATAATAACTTTATTTAGGAATCAATGCACCTATAAGTTCCAAAAGGACTTCAGTACCATTTGAGGTTAAATCTATATCCATGGGCTGCAGCGACTACTTATTAGAGTAGCAAACGATTATCTAGGCTACTTGATGAAATAGCCTGGACAATCATTTACTACTCTACTCACATACAAATAACCTCGACAAAATAAAGCATTTCTGCTGTTATTTCGGCTATGATAACTTTTTAGTAAAATTTACTCTTAAACGGCTTTTGATGCGACATTTCCCTTCATAGTTCTAAGCCCTAATTGGATGATGGAACTACGTTCCAACTCACATTGACGTCAATACTAAGTAAACTAATTAACAGTATGTGATTTATGTCTTTACTGGAGCATTAAATAAGTATTTTATAATGAAATATAAACAATAAAATGTTATATTAAACTTTGAAATAAATAAATAAATAACGCTCTTACACTTTTGGCCTCGTTGTAGGACTCCCTGAGTCGTAGGTACCATGAACATACTTAAAGACAAGTATACAAACACCCGGACCCACAAGAAAAAACGAAATTCAGATGTTAGCATGACCGGGATATGAACCCTAGACCTGTTGCGTGTCGTGTATGTGTAACCTGATGTTACACACATACGCCGCGCCGCACGGATCGATGAGCTTTCGTCTGCAAGTATCGAGAGCTTTTTAATAAAAAATACCATATTTTTTATTCTTACAGTACAACTATTTATAATAAATTTAAAATCTCTTAAAGCTGCCGAACAAAAGGAAACCGGAAGTGGAAACTATTCGAGCTTTAAATTCAGGATTTTAGTAACAATTTACTTAATTTAAATGGATATCAATAAAACTTATTTCTTGGTTACAGAACAGGTCACAAGTATATAGCCCGCGTGTATTAGTGGTCACTAATGGTCACCTGTATCCGACTTCACATATAATAGAGGTCCTATTTGAAATTCAACCAAATATAGCGAACAGTTTTGGAATAGAACGCAAGGCTGAGGTAGCTATCTATGGTTTTTAGAAGACTTTAAAACGAAAACAATAACAGTTACTTCGTTAAAACATTTTTACAACATCCTTACTTACATATACGTAATCTATAAGTAATATTGTTTTACTCAATTACGTATGAATTGCGCGAATATGAGTATTGATTTAAATCAATTGATTTAAATCAGCTCACTGATCACTATTAATGAGTATGTCCGAGTGCCATGCTTCCACACAAATTGTGAGCTCCTTACCGATCAAAAACATCTCAACTTTATTGATTCTACAAGCAAAATCATATCGTATGTCCATATGCATAGAGTTTAAATTTAGTCGTAGGCAAAAGTATAACATATGTGCATATGTGTGAGGGTGTAAAGTAACGTGTTAGAGCACGCAGTAAACTAATTCAGCATAATGAATATGTCAAACTGAGCATTAGGTTTATTTGAGTTGTGATACATAACCTGGCTGGCAGCGGAACGCACGCGGTGTCATATGTTTACATCATTATACAAAGTATGCCAAATGTACATAATTTAATACATATATATACATATTATGACACGTGGAAGCATAGATTGATCTGGAAGGCACCCTAATAATACGCGTTAAGCAATTTTTGTATTTCGACTAAAGAGGTGCAGTTTCCGGCTTCACTTAGTAGCGAGGTAACAATCTCAGTCATCAAGAGTAGCAACTCATCTACGAGTACGTACGATGACAGATTTTACCTATTTCAAATCTGTTTGAGGTTGTATGTGGATGTTGATGAGCGACAGTTGTATTATAATTAAGTGCTCTATAATATAAAATATAATATTATATTTTGAAAGTCGGAAGTATATCAGTTCGACGGGTGAGGTACCACATTTTCCCTCATAATCCGCCGTAAAGCAATTCTTGTGTTTCAGTTGGAGAGCTGAAGTGGTTACACTTACGTCTTGGTCTTCAAGAGTAGCATAGCATTTATGCTTGGAGCTAGATGTATACGGGCTGCACAGAACATTTAACATCTGATAGCGTGCACGGTCGTTTGCTTCCTTTCTAACGTAAATAAACAGTAATAACATCAAATAATTACACCACAAACAACATACTTCAAATATCAATTGTAAATGTTTACAAGCATTGATTCAGATGCATAAATCATAATACTGTGCAACATTGTATTTTTTATTACAACCTTTATTGACTTTATATCATAATAAAACAGCATTCGTCATTTTGTAATTCTCAGTTATAAAATTAAATAAACATCACTTCCATATGAACGGTTCTCATTACTAGGAACACCCGAAGAATAACATTAAACTAGCTTTTACAACGGATGCGGCTCTTTTTCCTATATTTTTGTTGCATGTATGACCGATGCAGCGTGTGACAAGAAGGCTGGTTGCTATCCCGCACAGGGAGTTGCTATCGCTATTATTTAGCGTTTAGCGAATTTAGCTATTTAGCGAAAATATATTTAGCGTTCTTGGCACCGTGCTTTTTAGGTTAGGTTTTTATTTTATATGACATTGTATAAGATTTTAAGTTATATTTAAATTTATTGATTTTGTAAATGAATACGTAGTTACTAGCATGATCAGTGGCTTTAGTGGGGAAAGGTGGGTTCGGTCCTCAAAATCTACAGTATTTTACATAACATGAACAATACGTAATGTTGTAAGATGAGATTGATATACTAAACTTTGTAGATCTTTTAGTGGTTTAGTTATAAATTTCTGCTTTTATTTATTTATAATAATCACCAACATAATGTACACCAATTAACATAAGAAGTATAAGTAATAGAAGGTAACTTGTAGAAGATAAAGAAGGTAAGGCACATTATAATTAAAGGCGAAGACTGTTAAAGGATTACTCTTGCAACTTTTGCAGCGTTCTGTCTACTGCGTTCTACCTTAAAAGTTCAATAAGGCAGGCTTACACGTTCAGACTAATTTCTCAATGATCTCATTTATGGACTTGTTGTTCTCTATGAATTATTATTTTATGAAATAGATATTATTAACTTTTATGATAATGAAGTTGTAAATAACTATCAACTTCCTTGTTGTAAGTTGCAACTGCTGTTCATAGAGATTTTTCAACAATTCCATATATAATAATAATATCTTGGAACCATGTCGCATGTACACGGACTTCCTTTAGATTGTTTAGGTTAGGCTTGTATTATACTTAGTTATAAGATTTTCATCATTGTCAATATAATTAAAATAATTTATTTCATTAAAAAAGATACCCTTATAATAACATCTGAAGTTCATAGATGTTTTCTTATTCCTGAAAACTAAGATGATCATTTCATAGTTAGGGAAGTCGACAATTACATATGTATATTTTTTTCCAAATTGCAGGCTCACCCGACGATCATACACTATAGTGAACACTTGCTTTCAGTTGGATTACTCCATCTATTGTATATATCAAAATTCGAATCAGGTGCATTGAAAACGACGGGGTAAAGCCCGCGGGTCGCGGCCCGCGTCCTGCGATACTAATTGCCGCCACCGAGCGCCGCGCGGCTATTTAAATAAGTAAAAAATCTCGCACGTTACAATTATGACGCGAGAATAATGCCAAGAATTTATTTGAATTACAAATTGAACACACACCAGACAGTTTTAGCGCGGAGCGAATAAATAATTTGATATTATGCAAAGCGATGATGCCTCACTTAACCGCCGCGAGCGACCTTGACATAGACCCATAAATAAGAATATCTTAACCGCTCATACATATGGACGGCCGCTCGCACACTCAAATATGGTAAGTGCCGGCTTATGAATAAATTTTATTATTTAAAAGTCGGAATGTTCATTACTAAAACAAATACTCGTAAGGCGTAGTAATACAGGCTGCTCCTTTTCGTCTCGGCTCCGTTTCATCCCGCTGCGGCCGCGACTTTTAAACGCAGCGAGGCGGAATGTGTCGCGCGAACGTTCGCTACTTTTTCCGTTTATCGATTGGAGAATTAAATGTAACGTTCAAGGTGAGCGGCTGGGTGCGCCCACGCACGTCCCGCGCGCCTGACGTCAACACTCGAAGCTATCTGGAATACTTGTAGAACAATGCCTTTATCTACCTATTGGAATCGTATTGCGCAACCGTTCGCACCTCTAACGTCTCTATTTTGAGCGCTCCGTCACTCTGTATTTCTAAATCACACATATATGTCGCGGAATTCTCATAACGCTCGTCATTAAATAGCGGATCTGAATTCCTTGACTATGAAGATATGTTTATTTGTTTAAAAGTTAAAACCAGTTTCTCAACCAAAATGTAACAATATATTTCAACCCAAGAAAGTTAAATATATCACATTTTAATTGGCAAGTAATTATCCCTATAAAATGTCCCATAGATATTAGATATTATACGAATAATGTTGTGGTTTTAAATTTACCAAACTGAGAACAAAAGTAAAATACTTTGGATCAGAACTCCTGTTACATTGAAGTCCCTAACAAACATCATTGAGTTAGCCCGTTACATTATAACTCAACAATACACATGTACCCGCTATCACGCGAGACCGAATCCACCAAAACCACTACACCCTGTGCTCTGACCCGAGGCGAATCGCAGCGAAATATTCTGACAATAAAAACAAGACAACAATCGAGTGTTTCCATTAAACAAATTCGTGAATACGTAATGCAGCTCAATGCTCGATATTAATATTTATACGCGCTATTTGAATAGATCGCTGATACCGCTCGTTAGCGGGGCCTTTCGTACGCTTCGACGCGGCGTCGCCGGCGCCGGGAACATGCCCGATTGTAAGGAACCACTGTACCTCTTGAATGCATTGTTACTACTGATGGAAAGCCAGATAGTCAATTTAATTTTGTATTGAATTTGTGACTAGTCGTGTTGTAGCTCACATGAATATATAATATATTAACCATGGGGTATTATAAATGTATACATAACTTAGTCGTAATAATACACTTGTAATTTCCTTACTTCTAAAGTGATTGTATGCAATTTAGTATCTAAATCATTATGAATAAGTGAGTAAAAAAATGAATTAAATTATACAAGAAAAACATATGGTTTCTGCAATAAACTGTTTCAATATATTTTACCTTTTTATTACAATGATGTTGTGAGGTTACTATCGCCCATAAACAAATGCCAATAAACTTTAATTCAACATAAATAAAAACGTCTTCATATACAGTAAGTATATGAAGTATTATATATATATGAGTATATTAAGTAAAAAATATTAACATGAAGGACTAACTACAATATTGTTTTGTGTTATTCAATCAAAATATTATTTTATAAAATTAACTATAGTCTATTTTACACTTGATCGCATTTAATTGCTTCATAATATTTCCAAACTTCAGGTTCATAAGATGTCATCTTTGAATAGAAGGTCCGATAAAGAAAGTCATAAGTTATAATGGCGACTAGCGACTTTATAATCGTGTCGTATATCCTTAAAGGGCCCGCGGGTGTGAACGCGACGATCCTATCTCAATCTGTTCGTCGGATGGTTGTCCGCAATTATCTTATCAATTGACGTATTTTTGATATTGAATATTATGCATGCCGATCTGACCGACTCTTATTTAAGCAGCTTATGCTAAATAATGTACAAAAAATTATGATGCTAAATATCAAATAAAAAAGAACATATTTGATTTTTTATACATCTACAAATTACAGATATATGTGGGAATAGTATATATTAAATTTTTATATGTCATAAAAAATAATTACCGAGAATCAAACGTGGAAGCATCGTAGCAGCAATCCTGCGTTTATACTCAGTCTTAGAATTCGACAGTTGTCTGTATTGTGATCTATAAAGTTAAAAAAATTCCAAATTCAATATAATATAATATTTTCATTCATACTCTAATTACACACACGCTTGGTATTTATTGAAACGAGTACGTAATTGACTCAATTATTTAATTATACGTCTTGTTTTACTCTGCTTCTCTCGTGCAATTACGCTGGTTGTTTGTTTATTGGAATAAGAATATATTCTGTAGTATGATTCAGTAACATACTGTTATTAGTTATAACGACGATTCGGGGAACAGATTCATTAAAGCGCTTTGATAATCCAAGTTTTGAAGATAGTTGTTTCTGGTAAGGCTCTTTTTCACTGAGCAGACAGGTGGCTCAGTCGAAACGTTGTTCATATTGAGTGGTCTGCAGCTATTGGGTTATTTTGCCGAAGTCGTTGTCAAATAAAGCTTTGACTAAAGGCAAAATCAGAATCAAAATCAAAATATTTTGGTAAAAAGTAGATTCTTTACAGAACTCTTTTTGAACGTCAATAAACTACTTTAAAGGTGGTAGAGCCGTTAGAGCTCGCCCGGGGCGGTACCACCGCCACCCTCATAACCCGCCGTAAAGCAA
>DWON01004510.1:0-16144 GCA_018251015.1 Phocides pigmalion okeechobee | reverse complement strand
CCTGATGTTAAGTGGTCACTGCAGCCCATGGACAACCACGTCCAATCTCAAATAGAACGGAAGTTCTATTTAAGGATTGTTCCTACTCTTGAGGACTAAGACGGTCGCCTCCAATAATGTGAATCTGGCTCCAACTCCAACTCCCCTACCGAAACACAATACATGAAGAACATGTTGCTTTATAGCGGGTTATGAGGGCGGCGGTGGTGCCGCCCCGGGCGAGCTCTAACGGCTCTACCACCTTTAAGTTGTTGTTTTCAAGATCACTTAAAAATTTGGTAGAGAGATGTATTTTTGAAAGAAAATAATATTTTATTTTCACTACTACCTAGCGCATTAAATGAAATATTGTAACGGCTCTGTGCTTATCGTAAAATTTTTAATCGTCAAATAACGATCATATCGTTGACATAGCTTTTAGCAACAGGCAGAGGTTTTGTACCGATCGCTGATTGACATCCAACTTGGTACAATTTTTTTCCTGTAACAGAAAGGTCTCTACAAAAATAATTTGTTTTATCACCACTTGACTTTTTCAATTCAGCACTAGTCGTATAAATCGAATGACAATGTCACCGATTCGGCATGCTTAGTTGAGATGAAGGGCGTGACATTCGATACGGCGCCAATAAGCGCGTTATCGCAGCGCAAACGCCGTGGGAAGATATTCTACTCGCACGATCATGCGCGATTACGCCCGCGCGCCGTGTCCTCTGCCCTTACGCTCCCACGGCATGACAAAGCTGATCTTTAACAAGAATGATTATTATCTTAGACTGATAAATAACTCAATATTAGCATTTGCACATTATTTTAGAGAATTTAGGAGTATTATTAGAAATGCTGAAAGAACAAACGGAAGTATCATGTAAACATACTTCTATCGATGTGTGATTCAGAAAAATACGTATCTGTTATTCTATTCTTATGTTTCAGTGGTACAAGTATCTCGTTGATAATTTATAAGCATTTATTTTTGAGGATTTAGGAGTATAATTAGAAAGTGGGAAAACTATAGTTCAACCGGGGAGGTACCACTGCCACCCTCCTAATCCGCTGTAAAGCATTACTTGTGTTTCGGTTGAAGAGGTGCAGTTGCCGGCTACACTTTGAAGCTAGGCGATCATCTTTGTCCTCAGGAGTATTAACGTATCTACGTTTGAGCTCAGATAGGATTTCGGTCATGTTTATGGTTGTACGTGGTTGTCTTTGAGCTGCGACTACTTAACATCAGGTGGTTTGCATGCTCGTTTGTTACTCTTCGCACATAAAAAATAGCAATATCAATTAAATACATTTTTGATTATAATGTGATTAAAAAGACGCATATGTTCGTCTGACATTTCTATGTTTCATAAAATACTTATCATTAAGTTTAATAGGGAAGAATAAATCTTAAAATAAACGAATTCCAGATAATTCTACTGAATGTTTTTTTTTACAAACTACCACCGCGATCGATCTAGCGTCGGTATTCTTGCATTAATCTCCATTATTCTTTTCAGTTACTCACTAAAAGAAGTGTGCAAATCGTAGCAGCACTTAAAGTGATTACAATGGTGTGAAGTGGTAGAAGGGCTCTCGGTACATGAAACTATAGTGTCGCGTCGCAGCGACACGATAAAATGAATAATAGCGTTGGAATATTTAGTTGAAATATTATTCATCTGTTTTAGTTCTATTATTAAAGACGAATATTATAAACTCATTTATATATTCGTGTCTCAAATCCGTAAAGGAATAAAAGTTTCATCCTTTAATTTATACAACTTATGTAGTAGATATTCCTTGATCTTACCTATTTTATTTTTTTATTTATAAACGTCATAAAAGTTTAAGTTGTCTGATATCCTACTTTTTATTTCCGTGAAGCGTTCTTGTAGCATGGGGTTTTTCAGTAAACATTTGATAATAATAAAGAATTGCAATAACATTGGGTTATAAAAGGGTAGCAGGTCTCACACGATTATTTTTCATTTAGCTACTTGTGCCGTGTCCCTAGAGATAGCCTGGGATCAAGTGCGACTGGCGCCCCTACGAATAACACTATAATTTGAATGTGAGAATTTTTCCGCCGTGTATTGGGGATACTTATCAATGAAATGTCAAGGGATTTGTAATTACTTATTTCTCATGGCAATAACAACAAGACCATCGTGGAAAATTGTGAAGCATTAACGTTTTGTGTAGAGATGACGTGGGAAGTTTTATTCATTTGTAATTGATTACAGATGAGATAAATAATCTTTATCAAATCTGCAATGCACTTATATTATGAAGCATGTTATTATTTTGTTAAACGAAGACAGAAAACCGGCCGTGAAATCACGTTTAAGGCTTAAGAAATATCAATTATTTAATATGTGTATTAGTATTTTATTGTTTTCATGAGGTACCGATTTGGTTCAAAATTGTTATTTTAATTTTCTTTTTAATTTCATTACATTTTTAAGTATGTATATAATATTAATGTTAATGTTGGGGTCTAAGTTTACTACTGAAATCGATTCATACTGGAGCAGCATGGTAGAAAAATAACCATGCATTGCAATCCTGAGAGAAATTTAATATGGACACATAGGTAATGTTAGAATAAATACAGAATATCTACTTACTAAAAGTAGTATGATGTGTGGGTGCAATTGCAGTTTTTAGTGTATTCAAATATATTCAGCTTGTTTTCATAAAAGCGCCTTATTGGAAATTTATTTTTCCGAAAACAATCGGAGATATTATTATGAGAAATGTTCATATCCGATTCAACTTGGGGGAGCATAGGAACGCTGTCAAAAGCTATCAGACGCCAGATTATATATAGATCTCATAACAGAATCACTGTTTTGTTCCTACTTGTGTTAAATGTAGGTATTGTTTTTGCGAGAGTATGTATGTAGGTACTTTCATTTGTTTTGAGAATTATGTGATAGTTACGATCGCTTTTAATCTAGTTAATCTGTAGGTATTTCAAAAATTCAAAAATATTACGCATGTTGAGTGGTTGAAGAATAAAGCTCCACAGACAACCTGCGTTGTAAAATAATGTTTAAGGCCTTTCCAAGTTCTGTTGTAGAGAAGAACTGTTCCTAGTACTGAGGTTAAAGTCAAAAAATTAGGGCCAAATTTTAAATGCTCAAAGGTCTTTATTATACTTAAACTAGCTGTGCACGCGGCTTTGTACGTGTTGTATTTTATATATTTTCACAACACGGAAGAACCTACATATATACATGCATCCAGTCATTATTAAAAATCAAATTATTAAAAAAATAAAACTTATTATGCATTAAAACCTTCCTCGGGAATCTCTCTATCTGTTGAAAACCGTGAGAAAATCCGTTCAGTACTTTTGGAGTTTATCGCGAACAGACAGACAGACGCGACGGGGCACTTTGTTTTTTAATATTTATAGATGAGCCTCTAGAGAAGAAAACTTAAATCTAGACGTATATTTGGTAATCTTAGACAAAATTAGTTTAACAAGTTTTATTGAACAGTATATTGTTATTTAATATTTTATAAACATAAACATTGAAAAAATTATGTTTATTATCTTCATACCTATTTCAAAATTGTAATCAACGAAAAACGTGTTTTATATTTGCTTTTAGGTTTATACATAAAAGCAAATATCGTATACTACGTAGCTTTTTATTAAATTGTATTGAAACAGAGCATATTGTTTATTATAATCACCAGGATATTATGTCAAAATTGAATGTTTATTATCAATTTTACTTTTTTATTATGAAAATTTTGAAGTTCATATATATGTCAAAATTGACTTACTTTGAGTTACCCACATGTGGCTTAGACCGTAGTGCTCACAAACCATTTACCAATAACGTACGTACAAGTACCGGCATTATACTGTGCATTCATTTTTATGTTCCCTGCACCGCATCACTCAGTTCTCGACTCATTTACCGCTCACTCCGATCATAGACTAGCGGGGAGTTTATCAAAATATGGGCCACGCATCTGTTACTTTGAGAGTGTCCGTTTATTAAATATTAATGATTTGTAAAAATGTATTTACGTTGTGTTATCTTTGTCGTAACTACTACTATCGTGCTACATGTCGTAAGATAATCGGTGAATAAATAGTACTGACGTATTACTATTGCAAAAACTCGGATGTAGTATTAATAATCATAGTTAGATCTAAATGAATTCTTTTTCATTTTTATTTTTATGTAGGAGCACTAAATTGTAACAAAGAAAAAAATGATCATAATTTAATTAAAATGTTGAGATTCGATCATTGCTATGTGATAGAATGAATTACTAACTGTTCATGTAGGAAATAAAAATAACATTAATTCATGAAACTTCATAGTAACTCCGGTAACTCGTACGCAGGGATTCAATCGAAACATCTGCCGATCACTATCGCTTATTTGTCGTGTCACGTGCCAATGACAACCGATCAACTGATTAGAGAGCATTGTCTCGCGGAAGCACGTCGCGTTTGCACGGCTACGTCACGGTGATCTGTCAAAATCGATTCAAATGTGTCCCACTTTTAATTGAATGAGTTTGGGGAAGTGCCAGTACAGGCGGTCGCCAGTGATTAATAATTACGATTTTGAAATAGATTAATCAAACCAATTTGTAGAGTTGGGTGTTTGAATGAAGTGAATTCAATGAAATCGTTTCTGTACCGCAAAAAGATTGATTTTTGATTTGTTGTAAGTATTTGTAGCAGTGATATCCAGTGATAGTGTCAAGATTCTGGCTTCTTATAAGAAGAGTCTAGGTATCGAATCCCAGGCAAGCACCTTAAATCTTTTGAGATTACATGCGTTTTACAATGAATTATCATTTACTTTAACGGTAAATCTGTATTGCCGAGACTTCTTTATAAAGTTCTCTAACTTCTTAATAATTTTCATTCTATGGGAAATCCCCATGGTCAACTTCCGGACAAGGTTAGTAAAGATAACCATAATAGTAGAATTATATGAATACATCTATTAAAAATATTGTTAAGTCGATTAGCTATATATGTATATATTTTTAATGTTTGTGGAAATCGCTTTTGTATCTATTTATATTGTACCTATATTCTACGTCACAATTTTCGAAAGTTTTTGTGGCATTTGCAATAACATTGGATTGATACAGTGGCGTAACTGGTGTTTATTTATGAAGATGCGAGGCAGGGGCCACTAGCCGGGATTGTTTGGGAGGTAATGGCGCGTGCACTATCACTGCGCATCTGTCGGCCCGAACGCGATCACCGTACGATCATTAAAAATTCATTGGTGTAATAGTTAAAAAATGCTTGTTCACGGATAGGATTATGATTAATATATACTATGTTCAGCCTACTGCAATTATTATATCAGCCGCGACATAGATAAATATAGAATTTATTTATCTAATTTCATGTTTAGGAATGATATTTAAAATTGCTATGAAAGACGCCAATAATTTTAAGATCATTCGTGATCTTGGGAATGTTTGTAAATTATGATCTTTGTTTATTATACAGCATTAAAACTTTAACTATCTTATTACATAATGAAACTTTTTCTATAAATGATATAATCAACTATTAGATACAAAGTATTTTTTGGTAAAATTGAAGTAGGAAACCAGTATGCAATCAACCTGGGGGTAAATAGTCACTTTCCTATATGGATATGTAACTAACTCCACATAGAACAGGAATCCTATCTGATGTTGATCACAGATGTGTTGCAATTCTTGACAAATAAAATGGCCGTCTCATATTTTTGTGGACCTTTCCACCAAAATCTAACGATAGCTTTATGCTAAAAGTGGATATGGCGGCGGAACTGTACCTGTTCTGTCACCTTGATCTAAAATAGGAGATCTTAATGAAGGACTATGATTGTAAACTGAGAGTAATTTTTTTATAAGAACTAATAAGAAATAATTGTGAGTAACCCTTAAACAAGTTTGTACCCGCACGGGTTCGACGGGGGCTATCAAATAAGATGAGTTGCGTCAACACACCTGTCGCCCGCGCTAAACGCTGTCGAATAGTCGACAGACGGGCTGAATAAACTACGCATTCATCTCTTTATTATGATGTGTTAATCCTGGATTATCAGCAAATGTTAACACATGTTACCAGTTAGTAAAAAATATATCAATGTTAAAAATGGCTTATCATCTATTTCAACGAGAATCGAAAAGACACCTTATCAGGCAGAAAATAAATGTTATTTATAGGTGTCGCGTTAGGGGTGCCAGAATTGGGTGGATTATCGAGGGTAGCTAATATTATTTCGGGGCGTTCGGTGTTGCCTTTTCATCCGCTAAGTATAAACAGGAGGGTGTGTTCGGTGTTTGATCGCGCTGGACCGCTTCGTCGACGATTGATTAACTTTGCTGAAGTTATTGGGTAAATAGACCTGTTCAACTTATTGACAACCTTATGGCTTTCAATTTTATCTGTGTGTAGATGCTTCGCCTACTTACAAAGTATGTCTCTTTCGTATCCTTGTTTTACGTTGGCGCAAAGTTAAATTTCTCTAATGTATTTTAGTTTATTTTAAGAAATTACTGAATGAAGGACGCCGGAATAAGTTTTATTAGTATTACATATTACATATTATATTTATATATCACTAAAAACAATTACATTTATGACCATAATGTATAAGTTAAGCTCTTATGCGGAAAGCTATTTTAATAGTTTTTTTATGTTGAATAATGATAAAATTATGAGAACTGCGCGTGGGAAATGAGAATCTACATACATTTTAACAACGTTTAATTTGTTACGTTACAAATAATTACATGCAATTTATTGAATACCAAGTAACAAAAACTTTAATACAGAGAAATAAAAAAATATAGCATAGCATAGACGGTCTTATATGGTTCTGGTTTATATGCTTATGGTTCTTCTATGATTTCTTTAAGATTAATCTCGCCCAGATAAGAACGCATATGGAAAAAAATGGCTTTTTCAAAAAGTGTAGTGCACGTGTACTTAAAACTTAGTATTAATATTAGGTACGAGGAACAATTTAGTATTAGGTATATTCATATCAGTCATAGGTACGGCATATCGACGAGGCGGAGGCGGGCTGCGGCGGGCGAGCGGGCGCCCGAGCCCGAGGCGAGTCGATGCCGGCACAGTCAATATTTGCGCTCCGCCCGGCCCGGCTAATGAATACAATTAGATCATTCCGCGCGGCCTCACGTTTTTCATGCGCCTCGATAACTCGCCCTCTGACAACGTGTCAAATAAAGACGCCCGCCCGAAACCTTTGTACATAGCCCGCCCAAACAGCGGCTACAAGTTAATGTGCGACCGAGTTTTATTACACCTTAACTTTGTAGGCAACTGTAACTTAATTTTGACTTTTTAACCACGTTAGACATAACACCGTATTACTTTATTGCCTCTATTTATCTATGTTCCAATTCAAAACAACTTTTAAGCGTTATGGGTTGTTTTTTGTAATTTAAGACATTTGTGTACTGGAAAATAAAATGGAATTTAGTATTCATTATTGACCTTATAAGTCATTTCATTACAACAATTATGTCAATATTATAGTAAATAATCACAGATAACAGTACATGGGATGCATATCTAAATAATAATAATCTTAATGTTCCGTAATTGCATTTGTGACTTTTTAGTTAACAGCACTGTAGTAAATAAAATAAGCACAGGCTGTCCGAAGTGAACCGATTTTGATAATTAATTTTTAGTGAAAAGAGGATTTTTCATGTGCGGTACAATTAAAATTTTGGGAAGTTCTGATCTATAAGATCAATATTAATCATTTTTTCATTATATTTCTACTTTGGTCATTTTGTCAAATTTGGTCAATATCTGATGAAGGTATCAATAATAATAAAATAACTGGTCTCCGTCATTCTAATGAGTACGAATATAAAAGATATTCGAGCAAGTTCCTTAGGGTAGCATTCGCAATGAAGTAGTGTAGTTGACTGTACTCCAGACCAGTTCCACTATTGACGAATGTATAAATAGGATGGATAGGAGGGTAGTACAATTTTCACAACTCGCGGATTATGAATATTGCAACCAATTCACGAGGTTAAGCAACAATGAGTGTGTTTGGGGAAAGGACGGGTGATCGCTAGAGACAACATTTCATGCACTTTTCCCGTGCCTTTGAGAACATCTTAACCTATTGGTCTGGTATCGATAACGATGGTTGTCTATTTTGAAGCCTTGTCTGAAGCATTACGGGCGGCTAGAAAACATTGGACAGAAATTTGACTTGACTATATCATGAAATAATAATATATTTTAATATATGGTTATATTTTATTTCCTTTCAAATGGGCGATAATAGTACTAAAAAAGGAACAAAAATAACTGCAAAGTAATAATTTGATTAAACACATATTTTAAAGTCTTTCAAGAAATATTCTTAGAATACCTAGTAAATACGACTATACTTTATACATGCGATGAGGTCAAAATAAGGACTCAGTATGACGCAGAGAGTTAGAAATGACACCCTTCCGTGGCCAGTACATTGTCTGGTTTAATGTAACGTTTATTATTATATTAAGACAAATTTTAAACAAAATAAATAACGTTGTTGCATAAAGTCTTAGAAGCAGTCCGTCGCAGCAGAGTTGGTCGGCTTGCTACAACCGCTGAATACATTAGCCTTGTTTGTTCGCCAGTTCGCAGCCACAGCGCCACATGGCGTCACGACGCTTGTTTATTTAAATACTCAACCATTGTTGCTGCCACTGTTTGCTAAGGGAACTGTATTAAACTACCCCTGCGGATTCATAATGTGAGGTGGCTGTCATTGTAGATTCACCGTGAACAGTCATGCGGTTAAAATATGATAAATGTCAGATGGTAAATGACGCTTATTTAGATATTACATAGCTGATTTGCAAATGTAAATCAAATACATATTTTGCTTAAGTAATATGTTTTTGTGTATTTAAAGGAATATTTAATATTTATTTATATCTTTATTGTATCATATCTTCAACTCTTGAAAAATAACACATGTAAAATCTGTGAATAAAGGTGAATTAGGCGAGTTTAATGCCTAATGGCGTCATGTACGATTCAATCTTGGGTGGGAGATGATAAATTTGTGCCAGGTTCTAAAATTAATAACAGTGAAATTAAAATTAGATAGATAGATAGATAGATAGATAAACCGTTTATTTCGTATTACCAACATATACAGAGTATTTAAAACTAACATGTTAAACAAAAACAAAAACAGAAAAAATGCAATTATAAAGTGAAAATAGTATACACTAAAACAAACACTAGAATTGTTGTAATACGAAAAGGTCACACTCAGCTTGTGCCGTCGCGCAGGGGCACTGCGGCTGCTGGTTTTAAAACAATAATTACAAAAACATTACTTACTATATACACAAATATGCATATGTAATAAATACATCCATTTATATTAAATGTAGGAAATGCAGCTAGTGTTCTTGGAACCATGCCGCATGGGCACGCACTCCCTTTAGATTGTTTAGGTAGGGTTTTTATTGTAATTACTATTAAGATTAAAAAAAAATGTTTTAAAATCCGTTTTTTTATTTAAAATGATGAATGAAAAAAGAAAGAACGAGATGTAGAGAAAGGAAAATAAAAAAAAATTACTGGTCCTGATTGAGATAGCACTCACGAAATAGGTTTTTAAACAGGTTATTTACCAAAATATAAAAAAGAAGTCGGTCAACACGCATCAAAACATGTTTAGTATAATCTAGGAAACTGATAGACGCGGGGAGACACTGTAGGACAGTTAAAAGACATGCAGTCAAATAGAAGTAAAGATTATTTGAATATAAATTCATGGCCAAAACTATTTTTATTATAAAAGAAGAAGAAAATGTATGTATATAACGTAAAATTTATCCTTGAAGAAATATGGATGATTAACGGTAAAATCAGACATTGATGACGTGTATAAAATGTCAAATTATGCGATTGGTTCATTCAAAAATCTAAACAGATTGTGTGTGTTACAACTGCGCGCTCATTACTGCTCTGGATTCAGATGACTTTAGATGATTTCTAAATTTCCTGTCCTTTGTATAAAAATTGCCTGAATGTTTATACGTATAAGTGTACATAGAAAAAAGAAAAATAATCTACCATATCAAAGAGTTACTGCCGCGTTAGCCACATCGTGAAATCAATCTTATACATTTTCTTTGTCGGAAGTCGATAATACATTGTTACAACTAATTTCGAATGCTTTTATACGTTTATACGTTAAACGCCTTTAAATGAAATTCCTGATCCCGCTGTTAATACCTGATAATTGTAGTAGTATCCATACCGAATTTTATGTAGTGTCACCTATTTTAAATAGGATATATTTACCACAATACTATCTACACTAAGTAGGCACTCGTATTGTCGCGTTTTCATATGAGAACGACTTTGAATTGCTTAATTAAATTTAATTGTGTTTTGTCGCTTGTTCTAGTTAATCTAGTCTTAATAATGGAAGCAGGTGTTCATAACATTGAATATATTTATAAATCTGAATAAACTTAAACGTTGTCTCAACTGAATTAAAGATAGGACATTTGCTAACCTTACTAGGTTTAATTTCTTAATGAATGTTAAAAATATTGGATAAATAAATTAACATAATCAATGTTAACTAAGCACTGTGGTACTTCCACTACAAGTTTCCTTGCTAAATGAGAAGTTTTTGGTCATTAGTCTACCACGTAGGCAAAGTGTGCATTGGTCTAATTTTCTTACATTTAAAAACTTTATATCAAACTCTTAAACAGATACAAGTACGTAATATTTTCTTTATTTTCATATTTACAATGATGAAAATCTTAAAACTAATTACAATAAAAACCTAATCTAAACAATCTAAAGGGAGTTCGTTTCCACGTGGCATGGTTCCATGAACACTAGCTGCATTCCGCGCTGGATAGCAATCGAAATTCTCTGCGCGAGATATGAACCAGCCTTCTAGATAATAATAATAATAATAACCAGTCCTCTCGTGATAATTAATTTCTAATACTCACATAACCTTCAAATTTCAGAGGTTCGTGTCCAGGGACCCTCGTGTGAGAGACTGAAATCTTAACCACTAGGTTCTCATAACTTTTTCGTAACAAACAATTATAATCATTTAGAGATATGTATGTGCATATGATTTAACAAACAATCAGTGTATCCTCGACCCAATTAGATAAAGTCCTTATCAAGCTATGTATCTATTAGGGCGAGGGTGGAAGACATTTGCAGAACGTGTGCATCTCCTGTTTAATTACATTTGTCGCCTCCCCGCTGGAGCAGTTCGGTTCATTTGCAAAGTGCATTTCGATGCCGTCCGATTGTTTCGACCCCGCGCTTAATTGCCCGCCGCACGCCCGTTATTTATTATTGACATTAGTTTGAATATTTACCCCAGTTTATCGGTCGCCATTCATTCGCGTACGCATTTACGAAAATACGCAGCAATCTGAGTTAATCGAATTGCGAGTTGCAGATCACCCGATGAATGCGAAGCTTTAATTATATCATTAACAGAGAATTCTGGAATAGTACATTTTAGTACCTTCTGTATATCATTACTCGAAAATAGCTTTTACTGCTTTAAGAGCGCGTATTTATAAATTACTAAAAGGTTAGATACATTATTTTTCTATATACTTGAGTCGTAAAATGTGAGAAATTCGTTGAAGAAAATTTTAACGTTTCACGGAGGATCACGCATCGCATACGATAAACATCGCAACAAATTCCTGCAAACACATCGGCGGACGTTTATTTGCCTCGGGCCCACGCTCTGCTTCACTCCGACTTCACATTCCGTTCGCCGTCGTATCGCTACTCATTTGTATTGGCGGCGGCTTCGTATTATTTGTTTGTTTGCCGATGCCGCATAGGTTGTGGATGTGGAGCTTTGATTTTTTTCAATTCGGAAATAATGTGGAACGCCTTTCACGTGGTGGCTCGGGGCGATCGGGTTCGCCGTGGTTCGTGAGCCAATCAAGCGAGGCAGTGTGTTCGTTAGCGGTCGAAGAGCCTTGCGCTCCGATACCCAGGTCACGTATCACAGACCTTTCCACTCCGAGGCACTGATTTTTTTTATAGATTCCAAATGAACGGTGGACTTCTGAAATCTTCTGATTTGTCGAGCAAATAAAATATTTCTTAGAAGATTCAATGTATTTAAGCCCGTAATATGAGTGTATTCGTGTAAATTTATATTTTACCAAAATAAATATCTAAGTATTGATAAATTGTATTCTAAATAAGGAATTTAACGAGCGCTATATCTGCTTTGTTAACTCTACTATAAAAATTAGGTGTTACCAACTACCAAGCATAAGGTTATATTATAATTATTGTAATAGCTGATAACTCTATAAACATTAAATTATTATATAAATATTCAGATCTTAGCCCTTGATGATAGTACTACTTGCTGGTTATCATAAAATTTATTGCATTACTTTATTTTAGAATTGTAGAGAAAGGAAAAGTATAATGAATGCTTATACCCTCACAAGAAGTTCAAAGTAGCTTGACCTACGTTGTGGCTATAATAGATGCACTAAGGCGAAGAACATCAACATACAGATTTACACACGATAACCATTTTGCCACATGTGTCCTTCCACAATTCTAATTTAATATTATGATTCCTCTAAACGACGATGTCTGTCAAGATCAAAAGATTTGGGTACACATGTGAATTGTTACGACGTTTCCACACTACAATATCAACTTGACCATCTATCCAGTTGGTTTTAATATTATAAATCAACATTGATTAATGGCCGTTCATCTTTAATCGTCGTATGTCGCTTGATATATACCTAATTGTTTCCGGCATCAAGCGGTGATTCATCAAGGATGCAGAAACAATTTAGCATTAATCGAATTATCGTTGGTGCGGATAAATCAGATTTATTTCCAATAACATCGATCAGTACCGTTTTTCCCAATTCATTGACAATTGAAGTAAATGCCCTAAAGAAAACGGTTTTCTTTTAATATATCTACAATGATTTCATGACTATTGTTTATCGACCGGTCTTATATAGACTATAGAACTAGTGTGGCATGTAAATACAAATACAAAGCAATTTTTGTTTTTCGATGAGAGAGTTTCTTGTAGGCTCCATTTACAAGCGATACTACTTTCTCAGTCCTCACGGGTAACTGCGCAACTATTTATATTTCCAAATAAGACTTCAGTCCTGTTTGAAGTTGGTTGCTGGTTGGATGTTCATAGGCTGCAGCAAACATTTAATATGAGGTGACCTGTTTCCTCGTTTGCTATTCTTCCAAAAAATTAAACAAAAATTTTGAATTCAATTTTATTGCTGATAATGTTATCGGTCTATTGAACGAGTACATGTAATTGATACGAGTATAATAATACCCTTAAAGTCTTAAACATAGTTACGTAGCTAGTATCGAGTCTCCAGGAGTGCACATGTGCAGCTGTGCAACGCAATGACAAATGACATGTTTCGACCTCCGATTTAGTATCACCTCTAACAATATATTTCTCATTCCAATGTCACTTGTCTCATTATTTTACTGTTATTACACGAGTATGAAATAGTAGCAATTATTAAGAATGATCGTCGGTTTATCGAGTTGATTATTTGTTTAATTGACAACAGTGTATCGCAAGTAATCATAATATTATATATTACAATCCCGTGCAGCTTTCTTCTAGGAACGGGAAAGATAAGGTCATAGTCACCTTAATTAACTGTATTTTTTAAAATATCTCGGATCGCATCTCGGACTTCCGTGTGCCATGTTGAATTCTTAACCAATAGGCTACCTGTCAAATTCTAGAACGGTGACCGCTATGTACCGCTACTAAAAATGTTAAATGATATCATAGAATACAGAATAAGTAATGTAATTCCCCATTTCGCTTTCATTCCTGCAGTGAGGGCGACAAGACGTAGTTATAGTAACAGTAGTACGCCATCTGTAAAGTTGATGGATGTAGGGTGGCTTTTGTCATGTAGTGGTTTTTAAATTAATAAAATTAAAGACTTGAAAATCCGTACTGAAGCTACATGAAGTTGATATGGGTCTCTCTGTTCACGATGACATATGTGACTAGCGGTGGGATTTAAAGTTATTGTAGGTAACTAGTAGTATTCATTATGAGAAATAAGAGCACGTAGGTGCTTATGATTTGTGAATATAGCAGATAATTATATTATTGTTAGCACGAGGAAAATGCTCATCAGGGTAGACACAAACGCCAAGCTTGAGTAACGTGACGGATTGCTTATGCATAGTAATAAAACACTCGCAATGCTTCTCGAACATAAAGTTCATTAACGTTTGTCACTATCATTGCCAAGGAGAATTTACGTACACTGTCCGAGAGCGTCACGTATTTAAATTTTTATTTTTTTAATATTATTCGTAGGTCCTAAATATATTAAAATGCCTCTGTAAATTATAGTATCAAATACTTTTTTGTATTTCGTTGTAAAATTATTAGATGTACATATTGAGATAATTGAACGATGTTTCAATGCAAATTGCGTCAACAAAATATGGGATTTTTAGGAAACTTTACTATGTCTACGAAAACTGTAGTGTTAGTGGTCCAACATGCATCTGATAGATTTTTTTATATTTTGTGCATTGATGTGGGATAGTCTTAAAATCATATAATAAAACTGATGAAAATTAAACGTTAAATTAAAAAGGTCTTTGCTAGACTCGATTTCAAGTACATTAATTATTGAAAAAGCTATTGAGAAGTACCTAGATTTCGTATTTTAGACGGCACGTGAAATCGGTTCTGTTTTGTATCAATAAATGAGAAGCTTTTAATCTTTTTGGATGCTCTATGAGCGTTAGCAAAAATTCTGATTGACAAATTGACAACTAATTCGTTCGTCCTCCAATACGCATAAAAGAAAAATAATAGAGTATACTCTAGCACGGCTTTAACTGTAAGGACTAGCCGGCGCTAGCAGCTATTAATAGGTAATAGTCACCTATTTCAAAACGAACTAATAAAAAATTAATACCATCAGGTTGATGCATTATAAGATGGGTGCCATGGGTTTCCGTGACTTTCATACATAACTATTATTTAACTATTATCCGATTAGCGCCAATAAAGTTAGTACCAATATCCCATACATATGGCACGAATACAAAGAGTTTTAGTTAGTAGTTACGTAAAAAGTACTGATTTATTTAAAGTAAAAAGATATAAAAGCGAGCAAACATCATCAGCGAACAGAACGATGAGCAAACAAGGTGTGCGTATGATTGTTAGCAGGTCGCGTTCGGAATACTGCGCGTTTTTTACTCGAACATTGCCCAATCAGCGCCAGTGGCAGTTGCAATTATCTCTCGTACCAAATCGAATTACGATCAATTCGGATTTGCGCGCATTGGAACGAATATAAAACGGTTTGCATTAAAATTTGCCGCGATGCGTTTCATTACTCAAGTCCAGCGCTAACTTGTTTGTTTGCACGAGCACATCGTGTTTTCGTTATTGATAGCTGTTGTTGTTTCTCTTACTCCTTATTGATTAATTGAGAGAGCCGCATAAGATTTTTTAGTTTTACAAACAATTGAATTATGTACAGGACGCTATTGTAAACATCTGTTGGCGCATGGGGAATATGGTCGACTCGTATGTAAGATAAGAGTTGACTCGTGAAAAATCCCACTAGGCATTAAGTTTGTCTTTTGTAAGGTATTTATAATTTCGTTAAATTTTTCAGGTGTGGTTTCAAAATCGGCGAGCTAAGTTTCGCAAACAGGAGCGGTTGGCGCAGCAGAAGGCGGGCGAAGCTCCCGTGAAAGCTGAGGGTAAGCGGGACAAGACTGGGTCCCCAGTGCCGTCGCCGCACCCGGTGCCGCCTGCGTCGTCCACGCAGCCCTCGCATCACTCCTTACCGCATTTATCCCCACCTGATCTGAAACCTATTACGTCGGCGGGTAAATATTCTACACTTGCATAAAGATATATATGTAGACTTTAATTTACAATGTGTATTTATTTACAATGATGAAAATCTTAAAACTAATTAAAATAAAAGCCTTACCTAAACAATCTATATAAACAATAGTGGCGAAAGCATACAAAAATTTAGGTTTTGTTTTACGTGTCAGTAAGCCCTTTTCAGACATTGGATGTTT
>DWON01004509.1:0-16144 GCA_018251015.1 Phocides pigmalion okeechobee | reverse complement strand
CCCTTTAGATTGTTTAGGTTAGGTTTTTATTTTAATTAGTTTTAAGATTTTCATCATTGTATATATGATAATAAATTCTGTTTAACCTGTCTTGTTATGATATATTTTAACAAGCCTGTGATAAAGCTAAGACACTCGTATATTCACCGCATTAAAGTCTAAGCGCCGACTCAGTGGGATCTCTCGCGGGTTGACGTGCAAAATAAGTTGAAGGCATTAAAAAGTGTTTACAAAGTTTACGGAAACGTTTTGATGGATGCATCACTGATACGACACGACGATGGCGAATCGACGAAACCTTACGTTTTATGTAGTCTTGAAATAATTGCTGTTAATTGGATTGGATTCAATTTATTGATTGAATTTTCGATATGTTTATACATATTTTTCGAATAAAATTTTCAAACAAATTAGGTGCATAAAGTTTATTTAAACGGATATTGTACAGACAAAAGTAGTGTTTTTGAGATGACGTGACCGGACGTCATCAACGCGGATAACCAATTCTCGGCGTTTTACACAGTACGCTGCGTAGTATTAACGGCGGGAATAGCTTGGATTTGGTTCGGCGTCAGCACACGTATCTTCAATTTCGAGGTTGCGTACGATTATAATTTCTCGTTAACTGTAAACGTACATTTCTACGTTGTTGGCCGTGCACAATACTTCTCGTTAGCGCCCAGTTGACACGTTTATAAATCCAGCTTTAATCACACTTCATGCTGTTGTGAGACGGAAGTTTGTTTGTTCTGTCGTTAAGCCACTAGTCTCTTTCCACGAGTAATGTTGTTCATAGACGGTCACCCAAAATTACTTGCGTTATTTGTTCCTACGGATACACCAGGCAACCGGCATGTTATGTTTCAGCTTGTCGTTCAGTTAAATGTGGCGTTCATTTTGCACTAATGGCTACTGTAGTTAGTGTCTCACAGTAACTTTACTTACAGCAACAGATAGGAATTCAGTACAGTTTGAGTTTTGTTATACAAGCAAAAATGGCCAGTGACAAATTAATCAAAGAAAATACATACATGGACTAGAAATAGAGCAAGAGGAAAAGTCAGTGTAAAGAAACGCAATACCGAAATGTAAACCAGAGTATTCAGTCACGTTGTATTAATAAGTTATAATATTTTCTTTGTAGCATGACCTACCTCACCGCTTATCACTATCTTGTAACAAATAATTACGGTCCGTCTGGTACTGTTATCAGCGTTTCCAATTACTGCAAATTGCCATTCAGACCAGCTGTCCTCGAATCGTATTTTTGGACGTTGTGAAAAATAATCATTGATAAATTGGAATCAAATTTCTGTTGTGTTACTATGATCACGGGATTTTCAAGGTTAGGTTTATCGGCTAGCATTAAAACAGCAATTGTAGTAGTTTAAGGGGTAAAACATATGAGATATCATGTGGTTAAAATGCTATTTAAAATGCGATAAAATGTCATTAGTGATCAAAGTAAAAATGATATTGTGAGGTATGAAAATTAAGTCCGAAGTTATACTAGACTTAACTCTACGCCTATGATGCGATACTAATGAAATATTATTATTACAAATGCTAAATTTTTATTCGTGTTGGTTGTCATCCATGTACTGGTTTAGAATCGATTTGCGTCGCGTTCGGTACGATGGCTCTTTACACAGAGCTTCATAGTCCACTTACTTTAAGGTGCCATTGTCATTGAAACGCAATTTGGATGCGACACACCGACGTTGGAGAGCTCTCCAATAGCTTAGCACCAGCCGTGCCGTGGGAATCAAAGCCATTTCAATATCGTAAAGAGCAGCACAGTCTCATCACGAAGATTGACCGTACAATAAAGCATAGTGGTACATTTTAATATTAGAAATGTACAAATAGCATTGCGCGGTGATTTCTTCCACGTACATGCAAGATGTGGATGTACAAGAGGTATTCCCGGACCGCTATGACATGGGATTCTTGAATTGGGAAATTGTCCTAGGCGACGGTGACAGCATTCCGTCAGGTAGCCCCTCTGCCCTTTTAATAGGCTAATATAGAATTAAAAATGCAGAAAAACTTCTTCATGTGAATGTAATTTTAAAAATTCATTTAATTGTTTATATTTTTCTATATTAAAAGTCGATAAAAATATCCTGTAATAAGTGAATTGTATCGATTTCAAGCAAAAATAGGAGAGCGAGAATCGTTTGTCGAAATTAAAATGATGACGTTGAAATGTTTTTTTTTTTCTACTTTTGATGAAATTTTGACTTTAAAAAATATTTACTTTATTTTTGGAAAAATGGTTATTTAATAAATAAAATGGGATTGTTATCTATCTACGTAATTTTATGTTTAGGTGAACGTTATGTAATGAAAATAGTTCGTCGTAGTTGATCGTTACAATGTGAGCGTTTGTTACTACCCTAATACTCTGTAATCATCATTTAGTATTCAAAGTGGCGTGATGTTCAATAAATTTTCGAGATTAATATCGTGTTCTTATTCATTGAGATATGTAAAACAGCTATTTTATGTAATTCGGCTAAGTGCATTCGTTGTTTAAACAGACAACATCGGTCTGTTTGGAGTTCTACGAAGACTCGTAGAGCGTAAATTATTCAGTTTCAATATCAACCTACACACATAACATCATTTTTATTTACTTAAGTTTGAACAAACATTGTGATTGTAGAATGGAAATAGTACTTCTAGCATGATTTACTAATTAGACGTTTAAAGCGATTGGTTCGATGGTTTCTTGCTTAAAAATGAATGTTAAAGAAACTCGAATGCAACTCAATACACTACAGAGAGTATGGTTCACAGTATAGGACAGATTTATAATCGATTTTTGTGCTTGACCACGGGAAGTTTTTTAAAAGGTTCGGAACAAAAAAAAATAGGTTTCCAATACAGTCAATTTGGGTAACTTTGGACATTTTTACAATATTTGTGATATTACAATCTGTTTTATATTTATTACACCTTTTTTTTCTTGACTCAGTAGAGTCCTTTTGAGCTTGTTTATTTGCCTAACACAATATTTTACAGGGAAAACAACAAAACTATCCACAGTTTCCTCTAAAACTCAAATTCAAACTTATCCTTAGTTTTGGGATGTAAAATCCCTTATTATTCGAATATTTTAAGGTCCGGGTAAAATTAAATAAAATATTTTTACTATGAAAACCCCGATCTATACAAATTATATTTATCTTGAGGTATAAATACGATAGACACTTTGGTGTTGCCATATGAATCAAGGTGGACCAATTTGGTGGCAAAAAAAGATAGTACTTTTTATAATTATTTATTATATCAACCTAAAGTAGGACAGTAGTGAGTAACATAATAAATTATACGTTTATCTGCAACGCTATCGAATGACATCAGAATTGTAATCACTTGTAACATTTTCTTAAACATTTTTATTTTTTATACGAAGTTATTCACCCCATTCCATGAACAAAATGTCATCGTCAACATAAATTCGGTCACCTTTTTTGGATAACTGTTACTTTTTCAAAATACTTATGATATTAGCCTTATTGATATGACATATGTCAGCTTTGGATGGCTACAACCAACTTCCTAAAAAGTTCCTAAACTTCCTTCCTAAATATTTTAGACGCCTCGTCTTTACTCTTTCCATCTCTTGAAACCTCTTTGAACGGATGTAAGTTTCATAGATCTGATGCATTGAAATTTCGTAGACGATGCGTCAAATTAACAACCGATAGCTATTGCTCCTGTGAGTGACGTAACCTTCAACCACAGCAGTTATAACAGGCCTGAGAGATTGCTACACTTTCACACAGCCAAGACAATATTTGTGCATTAGTTTGTTTATTATTGCCTTTATTTTCACCGGATACTAATAGTTTATCATGTTAGATGTCGCGCAGAGCATAAATACGTTTATACCTATATTTTCACCGATATTTAAATATAAATGAATAGATTTGTAGATGTTCATCAGATTTTAATTTAGATCTGTTTCACTACATTCAAGTTTGGACTTGAGATTGGTCTGTGCACTTTGGCAGGATTATGATATGTTAATGATGATGAAGGAAGGCGGTTTTCGCCTTGATAGCCCGATATTTGATGCCAATGTTGCGTTATTATTAAACGTGTGATTTAGACACTTGCACGTTCAGTTAAAGCTAAGCTTATCCCAAACCCATATACATACATACATTTAAGTAGGTACATAAACACGACAAATCGACAGCTAAGACAATTCGGCTTAATCACCGACAAGAAGTAACTTCATAGATTGTGGCTAGTCTGTGAACTTCATATTACTGAAGCTGATAGAATTCATCAGTATTTCATATTTGTCCAGTATGTAGGTAGATATGGCGCGCTACGTTGAATCGTTTAGTTTGTTTAACGAGGGTCCGCGTAGGGAGGAATGCAAATTACTATTCTCTGTCAACACCAACTGCAGCATCCCTATATGAGTTCGGGATATGAAATACGGAAAGATTTAATATATGTTGGTAATGAGCGTTTTATTTGTTTGAGCGTCGCTGCGTTGCATCAAATGTTAGATTAAAATAGTTCTAAACGCGACAGATACATGTGAAGAGTTAGAAATTGAAGCTATTTATGTCACTACAAAATGCACATCTGTCTTGTACATCTAATCGTGGTTGATTAAATTTCTGCTACTTTTATTTTATAGTCTTAGTTCTTAATAATCTTTTACTAACCGACCCGGAATTTTGTTCCGTCTAATTGTATGTGATTGAGGATTTCAAAATTAATACAAAATTATTAAGTTCAATTTTTTTCAATCATTACTCCTTGTAAGTAGTATATTTGTAAAAATTCTTGCTGTGTATCTTAGACAGGTTACATAATTCGATTCGATGGACAATCTTTCTTTGTATCTATAAAATCAAAAGCAAGTTAAAACCACTGATTTATACAATGTTTTTTTTTTTACCATACGTGATACAAAAGCCTAACATAAAATAAATAAATGAAATTTTCTACATGAGTAAATATTTGTATCTACTGTTTAGTTTAAAAAATTCTAAATTTGGGTTTACTGGAAGAGATTCGTCTTGGTAATAAGTATGTTATTTTTGTACTTTATGTAAGTATAAAAATAAATAAATATAAAAATACTTTGAACAACGAATTAAATCCGGGTTCTTTGATAATATCTGCCCCGAATGAAGTAATTTGGAAACAACCATTGTATTTTTGAGTTAGCTACAAAATTTAATTTCTATTTAGTTTGTGTTGTAATACGAAATTAAATTAGATTCTGTACATGATTCTGTTGCTGGAGTAATAAAGATAAACACGGATAAAGAACATTTCACTCTTTCTGGATGATTTCATTATTATTTCTCGTTACAAAAGAAATACCTACAAGATCACGAAAATAATAAGAAACAAGGATTCCGTGAACCTCATTAGAAAGGGAAAAAATGTTATATAACAAATATTTGTAATTGGGTAAGCCTCGAGTGTTTAAGGTGGTTTCATGTTACCGTAAAAAAATATAGCTACGTGTAAATATTCCAGTGCTCTTTCAAATCCGATTTTACGTTTTTACGTTTAACTTCCAGTTCGTCTTGCGCCAAGCGCTGCGTCATAAGACGTATGGAGCTAGTCTACACTGTTGCGTCAGTCGCTTGCAGCTTACATATACGTCAATCAGCTCTGTTAGGTTTGCTTGATTAGTCGTTGTAGGGAGTATCAGTGCTGTATATTAAGTGTTAAGTCCAAAGATAAAACGCAAGCATATCTGGAAGGTAAGGAAGCATATCAAGGAATATCTGGATAAAATATTTAAAGAAACGTAACTACACTATTGAAAGATTTCAACTCAAAATGTTTTTTATTATCACTCGAATATCTAAATTCCAAATACAACATTTTCATCTGCATCGTTTGTTGCACGTGATTCTACTATCCATGAGAGATCGGCGTGCGCTAGCAGCATCTGCTGTTGGCGAAGGTGTTAACGTATGCGTTATTGCATGCGCTACAACTTATCAGGTGTGCGTTAGAGGAAGCCGCAACATGAACCCAAAAGTGCACTAGTGTACACATAGCTTATTGTTACTTAAAACTTGTTTACTGTTTCCTAAAAACACTTTAAACCATATTTGTTGATAAGAAAATGAGGAATAAAAACAGACTGTGTCTTGCCTTACAATATAATTATTATATTTTGACTACTCACTTCAAATTAGATACTGGTATACTTAGTTATAAATGTTAATTTCATTCTGCTTTCCTTCTAATGATATTTTAGATTAAATAAATAAAATGATTTCGCAACGTAGTAAAATAACAGCCCGGGGAGGCATCACCCCCACCCTCCAACCCGTCGTAAAGCAGTTTTTGTGTTTTGGTTGGAGAAATGTGGTTGCTGGCTATACCTACAAGCGATGCGATGTCGCCTCTTGCAATATAAGCATGTATGCACGATGCCAGGTAGGATTTGACTTCTGTTGAGGTATGACGTAGATGTCCATGACCTGCAGATATTATTTAACACTTTCCCTGCGGCTACAACGCTGCTGTGTAATTCTGGGCGCGACGCTCTTGCGGCTCCTACACACCTATTTTGTACGGGCAAATTTGTATGGAATATGAGCGAACGAAAATGCTGTTTTTACGATGGCGCTACAAGACTGGGGGCAGATATTACGTCAATGTATTAGTAGATGACACACAATTTGTCGGCGTATCTTCAGTCTAATCAAATAAGCTCCCGTTTAGGGCCGCCTCCCGCAACACTGACCCGATCATATTATATGTCCGCGCCGCGGTCAAAGTGTTAACATCTCAGCAGCGCATATCCTATCATAATTGATGGGATATGCGCTCGTTTGATACTGTTGCCAACTTAAAAAAGTAAATAACTATATTTGTTTCATTTAGAAATATGAAATTCATTAACATCTTTGTATCAGTAGCGATATGGATACTGTTTTATAAATATCGCTAGCGTATCGAGAAAAGATCGCATTAAGGCACAATTTTTATAAATGTGATTTTAAGTATTCGTTAACATTAAAAACGACTAAAGATTATCCCAATTTTTTATGAAAATATCATGAAGGATAATCCTCTGAACCCTGAATAATACTTTGCCTTGATCTTTTAAATAATCTCTTGTTTTGCCTGTAACAAACGTGAACAGAGGTCTTAAAGTTTACGTGGATTTACTGTACATAGGTAAATAAGGTCTTATATATAGATGAAGTATAAGTTAAGATATTTTCTCCATAAAAATATTACAAACTTAATTACTTACATGTAATATTTTATCTTTCATCATATTTGACTAAGTAATGGAGAGCAATGATGTAAGACGTGGAACATTTAATGGTCGGAGAACTAGTTTGATCGGAGAGGTATCACCGCCGCCCTCATAATCCGCCGTGAAGCATTATTTGTGTTTCGGTCGGAGAGGTGCGGTAGCCAGTTATACTTTGAAGCGAAGATTTAGTCCTCAGGAGTAGCAACGTATCTGCGTTCGAGCTCAGATACAATTTTAGTTGTGTCTCTGAACTGTGACTAATTAACATCAGGTGTTTTGCATGCTCGTTTGTTACACTTCTCTCATAAAAAACATGACTATTTTGAAATTAATTACTATATTATTAATGTCTATATAGGAAAGTCCTAAAGATTGTCGTAAGAGACGTAAATAAAGAAGAATGTAATATTGCCATAACCGTAAGTATACATATGTAAGCTGTAAAAGAAATCACACGTGTCTTTGTAACGTGGACTTAGCTAAATTATAAGGCTATATAATTTACTGAAACAATTTACAATTAGCTATCTCTGTTTTCATTTGCATTTGAAATCCTGCTCCACACCTGCACGTGTCTACGTCTTCCGTTTCGCTGTATCCACTCTTACATAAAACAGTGTTTGATGCAACAACATCACAGATAAGTATTTTTTTGTTATAAATTAATCTTTAAATATTATAAAACAAAGTTGCATCTGTCTGTTCATGATAAACTCAAAAAGTACTGAACGGATTTGCTCACAGTTTTCAACAACAGGTAGAACGATTCCTGGTGAAGGTGTTTATGCATAATAAGTAAGGTTTTTTGTAAATTGGGCGAGAAATTAAGTAGGTAAGTTCAATATGGTAGTTCAGTCGTCGTTCGAAATAGATGTTTCTATTTGTTAGTTTTTGCAACTATATGAAAGAAAAATAATGTAAGTAAATATATAACCCGAGCGAAGCTTCGCCGGGACGTTAGTGAATAAATAAATTTTACACAAAACTTCATTCATCGCTCTTTCTATTAATTAAATATGTATCAAAATTGGTTGCATGATTTGGAAGAAGTAAGCGGAGGAACAGATAGAGCCCGATAGGGAATTTGATTAAAAATATATTAAAAAAGGAGCGTGAAATATTTATCAAGGACCCGTTTTGTCAATTCCCCCATTTGTGTAACATAATTGACACACATTTACTATAAATCCCTCTACAACATTTAAGCGACTAGGTACTTAGTACTGATTGTCAAAATATATATTGGCGAAATATTATCAGATAAATTATTTGCGGGATATATATTTGAGGCTCATTTTTTTATAACGCTAATGTGGCAATAGTTATAATTTGCTTATATTGCAAATTTTGATACAAATAGTCGTATAGCAAATAAGAAATACTTAAAATCATAATTAAATTAAGTTCTGGTTACCTATATTTCTTTTGTTAAACATCACTATAATTAAATTCAAGTTTGGTTTTCACTCGAGTGTCGAACTACAAACTCAGTAGTAATTATATTCCTTGTGTACAATTATAGGAACGACAATTGACTTTAAATATGGGGCTTCACAAAATCAAAGTGTTAATAACAAGATTTATTTATAGAATATTTAAGCGTCCGTCCAAATTTGACTTGTGAAGTTCAACTATAGTTTAAGGAGTTATTATCAATTTACTTTTTTATGCCTATGGTAAAGTATGTAAATATGAAAGTTTGTATTTTTTAGCATTTTATAAATATATTAGTAAGGCGGGCCACAGTATCAGTTTACAGCTTGTGTAGAACGCAAACGATGACAGAATTCAGCAACGCCAGGCGCAATTGGAAATTGGATGGGTGATCTGTAGTAGTAGGAATTACGTGCGGGTTTCCTTGCTTTGGATTGCATGTAAATATTGCGCTGTAATAAAGAGAAGGCAGTCGCTAAACTCGGACAGATTGGTTGGCTACTAAACGGTATATCCACAGACATGTATGCTCTATGCTACCTCAGTGTAAGGGGAGACCCATGGTCTGCAGTGGGACGCAGGGCTTGGCATTTAGGGGTAAAGACTAGTATTATTCTATGAAGTCTAGTTTCATATAACAGATATCGAAGCTGGGGTGCGGCTGACACAATGGAAATGATACAGGAAGAAGAGCTGCCGATACACTGTACTACAGTTTGGAAGACTGGTTGTTAAAACCTATCAACTCCTTGTTTAATTTAATGTACAAATTTTCCCCTTTACAACATAAAAAAATTACCTTGCTGCCTCGCCGGTCAGAGGAAGAGAGAAGTGACAAGCGACATGTAGCAGATACAGTTACCGCATAGGGCGTGCGTCGCGGTCGAATACTATAAATTAATTACCCTGCGTCGACGCTCCTTGCAGAAATTCATTTAGAGCTTATAACGTACTGAATACAATTTATATAAACACAATATATATTATCTATACCATACTGTAACAATTTTGAATATATTTATTTTTATTTGTTTGACAATGAAAACTTGTTGAATTCTATAAGTAGGTAATCTATTGTTTTAATAGGAAATGTTTTACGCTACGTAACGTACATACGTAAGTGTGAAACCACCGCTTTTTCGATGAAATATAATTTTAAACTCAAAAGGAATACGTAATTTGAAAGTTATTGCTTGAAAAGGCGGTTGTTTTAACTATGATTATTACTGATCAGTGCTCATTTTCCAGATAATAGAGAATGAAAACGCGTAGCCTGTAATAAGGCCAGAGGCACTAAATTTGGGGCGTATTAAATTAGTAGTCGCGGTAAAGAAAAACAAACAAATAAATAAACGGGCGCATTACTTTTATATTTATTACGATTACTATGGATCGCATCTTGCAAAGGTTTGCGAGGTGCTAAATAATACGATTCCACCGGGGAGGTACTACAACCACATCATCCACACCAATTTCTAGTGGATGCTTTTTGTTTCAATAGAAAGGTTCAGTAGAAATGTGTGGCAACCACACGGTGGCTTACTTACAAACGAATCGACCACCTTAACTCTTAGGGGTCAAGTAGGATTTTTGTTTTTATAGAGTTGGTAATACATGTAAATGGGCGGCGGTGATTTACTATCAGGTGGACTGCATGTTCGTTTGTTGCTTTTATTTGATTTAAAAAAACTGGACCTCTCTGTGTATAATATCAGTAATAATAATCTCAGTAATAAAGGTGGTAGAGCCGTTGCAGCTCGTCTGGGGCGGCACCACCGCCACCCTCATAACCCACCGTAAAGCAACATGTTCTTCATGGATTGTGTTTCGGTTGGGGAGTTGTGATTGCCGGATACACATTATTGGAGGCGACCATCTTAGTCATCAAGAGTAAGAACGCATCCGCGTTCATCCTTAAATAGAACTTCTGTTCTATTTGAGACAGGACGTGGTTGTCCATGGGCTGCTGTGACCACTTAACATCAGGTGGCCTGCATGCCCGTTTATTACTCTTTCATAATAAAAAAAGTGATATGGTGTATGTTGATTGCATTTGTCGGATAGAGTGCCCAATTCCGATTCTTGTTCGCTGTAATGACTGCTGTTCTCTTTAGAGTTCTCAAGACTACTATTAAATTATTATTCTTGAGATCCTATTATTCTATGAATATCAATTTTGATATCTACATAAATGTAGGTCGGCCGGCTTCGTTTGAATCTATTGCTGGCTTGTAGCTAGACTCGTACATTTGTAAAATCTCAATTTTACAATATTTTTTGCATTTGTTTCTATCCTTAAATGAACGTGCCATCTTAATGATGCTAACTGGTCACTGTCGTTTTTGGACATCTGCAATCAAACCCAAATAGGATTGAACTCTTTCTAAGGTCTGTAACAGTAGCGATGCTACTAAAACGAACTTCTAATGCCTTCGTTATGTATGTTGTCTTTACACGCTCTAATAATGCGACCATAATAATATGTAAAATTGTTAGACGTCTAGAGGAATATACTCTAGCTTAGTGCCGCCTCCCGCAACCCTGACCCCATCTAATATATGAGAGCCGCAGACAAAGTGTAGCTGGTAACCGCGCCTTTAACCGAAACTCAAGTACTGGCGTACGGATTGTGCGAGTGACGGTGGTACCTCCCCGATTGTATTGTTGTTTTACTACCTTGCATTACCTCCTAAGTCTAATCAATTACGTATGAGCTTTTATTTGTAGCTCAGTTTTAGGTACGCAAATGTTTTAATACTCCATATTACGACGATAGCCCCGTTATAATGCATGCATCTGGCACATTATTCACGTGTCCTGTGTACCACCACGTACAATTTAGATGTCTTTATTCGATTGAGTTCCCTTATATTCAGTGCTTGAAATTACCTATTATTGCTTTAACAATTACGAATAAATTTGATGCAGGTTAATTGAAATTCGTTTATTTGACATGTGTTTGGTAAGTTTTGCAATGTGACACTTTATGTGTAGAATATTTATAGTTAAGTGCATTTTCTTACATTTTTATATGACACTGTATCTCATTAGAAATTGAAGGCGAGAAGAATCAGAGGATGTATCTTTTAATGATCGTGGGTAAATGTTCTGGTATAAATTTATAGAAAATGTTTCGTATACAGTGTCATAGCGTCGTTACGACTCAATAGATTCAAAGATAGTCTGTTCTTCATATCAGTTCCTTGTTTAATGAGGTCGGCGGATATTGAAGACGACTCTTAAGAATGAAAAGTAAAAATAAATCTTTGACAATGTATCATTTCCTGCAATCTTCTGAGTTCGACTTCGAAGTGTGGCTAAGTTAAATGTGACTCGGTCGATGTTTATCTATGTTCGGACTAACGAACGTGCATGGATACTTGGTCTGGTGTAATTTATATATTATAAATACTATTTAAAACTCTTCAAAGTGGCAGAACAATATTTCGACCGGAGTCGTACCACCGCTGCCCTCATAATCCGCCGCAAAGCAGTTATGTTACAGTTGGAGCGACACTTAAAAGCGAGGCGATCATCTTAGTCCTCGAGGGTAGAAACGCATCTATGGGACACGCAATATTTTGGTCTTGTTGGAGCTTGGACGCAAATGTTCATGGATGCTGCAGTCCACAATGGTACTCCAGTCCTGTTTAGGTTGAATGTGGATGTTCGCTGGCTGTAGCGACCAGTAACCAGATAGCCTGCACGCTTGTTTTATATTTTTTCAACATTAAAAATAATGTCGACCACATACTCCATACTGCTTCATTTAATAAATACATATAACGCGAGGTCTTAAAAAATTTTGTAACACTTCATCTAGCAAGAATACATGAGCGCTGTTGCGATGAGGTAAGGTATGAAATAGGTGTGGCAATGGTTCTCCTTCACTCACACCATTGTGCCACCTTTGAGGGATGTAGTGAGGTAGAATAATTAGCGTAATTGGTGTCCCAAATCAGTCCTTAGTAATTAGAGTTGCAGCTAATGAGTACTTTAATAGGTGGTGGAGTGAGGTATAGTTTGATTAGGTGTACCACCGCCGTCTTCTTAATCGATTGTAGGTTAGAGAGGTTTCCGGTTTCATTTTGAAGCGAGGCGGCCATTTTGTTTCTTGGAAGTAAGCAACCCATCAACGTATAACTTCAGGAAGGTTTTCATTCTTATTTAAGTGTAAAGGTTCGTGGGTTCCTATGACCATTTCACATTTGGCTTTCATACCAAAAGACCTGTGTGCTCGTTTTATACCCTGCTTTTTTAAAATCTGCTTCTATAGATACGGTGCTATCCAGTACAAGTTGACGTTGAATGTGGACGTCTATGGGATGCAGCGGCCATTTAAAATACTTTTCTCACTAAAAAAATCCCTTCACACACAGTGCTGTCCCGTGTAAATAATTTCATAATATGTATGAATATTAAATGAATACGTTTTATCCTTTGGAGGTTACGGGCTGAAAGTCGCCAACCATTTTCATTTAGCGACAGATTTCACTGAACGCTTTCATGTGCTGTTTCGTGATACGGAGTAACTTTTAGAAGCTTTCTCGCTTGTTTGACACGGCTTTGTGTTTAATCTTCACCAGAAGCGTACATTTAATAGTGATTCGTTTATTCGACAATTTTGTATTCGGACTGTTTTATCGTTTTAAACACAATCTGATACCTGCTTAAAAAGTTGATGTCGATCTTTGATCGTTAACTGACATAATACTATAACAGTACAAATTTATAACCAGTAACATGTAACTGAATACTTGTATATAAGATATATCGATAATAAAATATAATCACATTAACTTTTAAACTGCATTAAACCTCCATAAGGGTGGATTTTCCAAAATTCCTTTCATGTCGTATTAGCTGCGTAAAAAACCTACAATGCATGATTTTTGGTTCAGGGGTTTCGACTGTGCTTTAATATCTCAGTTTGTCTGTGTTAGCCATGTATGTGTAAAAATAATCGAAACGTTCGTGCGAACGTTAAGGTATAGTCCACTACAAAAAAATGTTATAATACATATCCAATTTAACTGGTACACGTGAACTATTGAACACTATTTTGTATCCCTATTGTTGTTCTACCAATTCGATTCAGTCGCGATGTGGAATCATATGTAGAATCTACATGCTTGTGCGCACGTAACCCAGTACTTGCCTCTAATCTTTCTTGGTCCAAAGTCCAATGTTGTTCATATTGGACAATTTGAACAATTTTTACATCTATAGTTAGTCGTAGTAAAGTAGTAACCAGCCAGCTATTATTAATATATATATATAGCCAGCTATTATAAATATTTATATAAAATGTTAGCCTCATCCTTTGGACAAAACTTAAAAACAAATAAATGTCTTTTTTATTGTTGTGTAACGAGGCACGAGACAATCGACAATTAAAAATTTAAAAGCCCCTATGATGTATTACATAGTTACATAGTACATTCCACAATGATATTAGTATCATATTAATAAAATCATACGTCCTGTTATCGTGTCTAATTGTGGTTCTATTCCCGAGAACTAAAATTATCGCTATTTTTCTGCTGTTACCTTTTTGCCGGCTACATACATCCGTACATGCATACGTATCCAACACAAAAGATTAGCATTTCGAGCGGTGCATATGCAAATAACATATCAGTAGGATATCACATTTGATGTAATAAAAATGTACTGTCTTATTTACTAACTCAATAAAGCAATATATTTTTTTAACATCTGTATAAATAATAAAATTGTAACTAATCGATGTCTGTATATCGAAAACGTATGAGAGAAACTGTTATTAGGGGCCTAAATAATTACTACATGAGAACTTTTGCTGTTAGAAAATGTAAAAGACCCGAGAATTGGTGCCCATGTGAACGAAGTCACGGGCAGCACATAGTGTTTAAATTAATGTATGTACGAACCCTTGAACGATGTATTTTATGAGCCAATCAGCAGACCAGTAGCATGCTACTACTAATAGTCCACGAGCACGGTGCAAACTTCGCCAATCACTTCTTGGACGATAACTTATAAAATACTCCAGAGAGGTATGTTATGAAGCCTAGTAAATGTCCGCTAAGGTTCCGTGAGTGACATGAGTAACGGAGAATATCCACTCTCTCTAAAAAAACTCTCATCGCCCTGCTCATTCTATACACGGGACCGGAGCTGTCGTTCACGAGAACTTGTAATAAATATCTCTGAAACATTATTAATAAATATCTGTAATAAAAATCAGTTGTTAGCCACCGGTCTTTGATTTAAATATTTCAAGTTAAAAAGTATAAAACAAAGTTTTGGCTTTCAAACTACGCTACGGATTTAATGCGGTTTTCATCAAGAGACAGTGATGAATACGTACCTATTACAGTAGAGAAAAGTTTAAAATTTCTAAGATTTGTAAAGTGATGTCGCATGCGTAGCCTAGGTGGATTGCTAGTTTAATACAAAAATATAAATTGTAATTTTAACGTTGACCTAATTAAATGTCATTTCCGAATACTTGCACAACCAACTGCAGGTAATATGTATATGAAAAGGTAATGGCATAGGTTTCCACGTGTGACATTGAAATAGAACTCTCTAAAGCATTATTTAATTAAATTGAAAATTGTATTGCTAGTGCAATCTCTCTTGGGGAATAGCAAACGTTATCGCATCCATCGATAAGCAACTTGCTCCGTTACAGAGAAGCTACCGTGTATGTTAAAAATACTTGCGATAAATTTCATAACGTGTAGTAAGCGATATACTTGATTACTATAGCAAATTAACAGTTTTTTTATAAACTAGCCCAACTAAAAGGCATACGGGCCACTTGATGGTATGCCTGCTTACCATCGTTGGGTAGCTAACCCTTGTCACTAATACGCCTTCGACCTTTGTAGTGGTGTACCAGGCCTTCACAGTTGTGAGGAGACGCTCGTGCCCAGCTGTGGGATATAAAATAAGTTGCAGCCAGTAGCAACCAGTAGTAGTAGTAGTAGTAGTAGTAGTGATAGTAGTAGCCAGTAGTAGTTGCGAAATATTGGCTGACCATAATATAGCGTGAACGGGCACTCAAGATTCCTTAAAGCTCAGTATTGTAAGCTTTCATCGTCGCATGATTTGTCAATAGTTTGCGATAGAAAATAAATTGAGGAGAGATGAAAATTGGACGGCTTTTCTGGAATATATTGGCAACACGCTTAAAGTATATTGAAATATGTTTCTTTTACAATTGACAAGTAGTTCGTGTTCCCGCCATATTGAAATAGGATTTGGATCCATTTCGCTCTGGGACATTTTTGTTGGGCACCTACGTAAGTGTTATTTATGTTCACGGTCGTTGTTGTAAGATACATTTCTTTAGAAAAACTCTGTTTAGGGTGGGCGCTGTGTGGGATTTCAAGGGTATTCATATTTTATATATTGTAATGGTCAGCTTTGGCAAAATTGTATTGCGTTTTA
>DWON01004508.1:0-16145 GCA_018251015.1 Phocides pigmalion okeechobee | reverse complement strand
CACATTATTGGAGGCGACCATCTTAGTCCTCAAGAGTAGGAACGCATTCGCGTCCATCCTTAAACAGAACTTCTGTTTTATTTGACATTGGACGTGGTTGTCCATGTGCTGAAGTGACCACTTAACATCAGGTGGCCTGCATGCTCGTTTCTTACTCTTTCACAATAAAAAAAAACACCACACCATCACTTTCATAATCCATTTTCAATCAATGTTACATTTTAAACGAATATTATTAGGACATCATTTTACTAAAAACCGTTAATCGTGAGTACCCGTTATATAGTATTAACATTTTCCTAAAAAGCGTCAAACGTGACTGCCCGTTACATAGTAAAACGAACAAAACTATGTTGTTTGTGTTAGAGTTATTGTTTCTAGCTATACACTACAAAGGAAGTTTAGTATTCAGGAGAAGCGTCGCAGCGAACGACCTCAAATAAGATTTAAGCCTCCTTTGAGGTCGGATGAAGATGTCATATGAATTTTAGAATTTTTTGACTTTTTTATTTTATTTTATGAGATAGAAGTAGCAAATGGGCATGCAAACTACCTGATATTAAATAGTCGCAGCCCATAGACATCCACGTACAACCACAAACACGAATGACACCCTATCTGAGCTCGAACGTGGGTACGTTGCTACTCCTGAGGACAAAGATGGTCGCCTCGCTTCAAAATGTAACTGGCAAGTGCACTTCTCCAACCGAAACACAAATAATACTTTATGGAGGATTATGAGAGCGGTGTTGGTACCTCGCCGGTCGAACTATAGTTCTCCCACCACTTCCCTGGTCAATCACACAGGCTCTACCATCTTGAAAGTCCACCAATTCATGAATCATGAGCATAGAAGATTATGCATCAAATCTTCATTCAGAGAAGAGTTCCGTGGATTAGCAGTAGACAGTAATTAGTTGAAAAATAAAGCCATTAAATTTCAGTATATGCATAAAATAGAACTATAGCAAAATTACTTACTTAACTATTTACTAACTACTTCGTTCCTTCCTTACTCATCCGCTCACTTCACACACACACACACACACACACATCAGCTTACTTACTTACTCACTCACTTACTTACTCAATTGCTTATTTACTTATTTGTTTACTTGCTTACTTCCTTAATTAGTTGCTTATTTTTTCACTTTTTTATATATTTAAACCTATCGATAAGGCAGACGGGTTGCTTGATGGAAAACAGTCACCGTCGCCTATGGACAATTGCAATGCATCGCCAGCTTTAAAGGAGACCTCTTATTGCACCTTTTTGGAAGAGCCCCGTGTCATAAGGCTCCGGGAATCCTTACTTACTTGCTTACTTACTTACTTACTTACTTACTTATTTACTTATTTATTTTCTTACTTAATTACTTAATTACTTACTTACTTAATTACTTACTTACTTACTTATTTACTTATTTATTTACTTACTTACTTATTTACCTACCTATTTACTTACAAAAATAACATACTCAAGCCTATATCTTACATTATACCTCTATAAACAAACTCAAGTTTCATTCAAGGTCCAAATTTACGTGATATTAGTATCGGAAGGTAATACCTAAAAGGGTTCCGTAGTGATCTCACAAATTAACCGCTTTATACCTCGTCCCTTCTTACAACCCTTCCGTAATTATATTTTATTGATACAGCTACCTACTTCTTGGCAAATTTATGTGGTACTTATTTTAGATTGGTCCACTTGATATTGGAAATAATGTAAAAATATGTACAATATTAAATGCACGATAACAATAACTTTTTCCCTTGTAGCGACAATGTTATGATTTCTAGTGTTTTATAAAGCTCTAGCGGCTCTACCACCTTTAAAACCATACCAAACGAATAGCAATTTCATAATATTAATAACTCTCTGGCTTATAGCAACCATGCTACGATTTGAAGAGTCTTTAAAAGTACATGTACTTATTAACAGCAATACTAAAAAAATAAGCACAGAATTCATTATAATTATAATTATTTGGCTTATAGCAACTATGTAGTTCTACTGTTATTTTATTTGAAAAGTTTTATTAAGCCGATACATTTTGTTGAAGTTATTTATCTTAGCCATTAGAATAACGCAAGAATATATGAGTAACAATTTTAGAATAATAATAACTTTCTAACTTATAATAGTTACCTGTTACTTTTGTGATCTAGTTTAATGGGTACGGTAAGTTAGATTCACGATTAGAGATTTTCAATGCTAAATAAATTGAGACTCCGTTTTCTTTAAGTAATTTAAAATGCCAATACATATACAAGAGTATAAAATGCTTACATGGTCTTCGCCTACTTGAATAGTTGCATATTATTGCATGTTAGATTCGATATGCACGGTTTCACATCGCTTTAGAAATGCTTCGAAACAGAACTAAATTTATAGCTACCACTCCAGGTAATGCATATAGGTGGTAAAATTGAATATTGCTAGATTTAAAAGAAAAATGATACTTTGTGAATAATACTAGCGTTACCCTCTGGTTTTGCTCACGATATATAACTGTCGAACTACGGTTCTACCTTTAGAATTAACCTTAAAACTGTACAAATAGTGCCTGACATCATGCATATAGGCTTTACTGCTCATGAGGATTGATGGTAGCTTCGCTTGTAAGTTAGCGTGACCGTACCTCTCCAACTTATACTCAAGAACTACTTTAACGGATTATGAGGACGGCCGCGGTATCCACTGTCCATCTGTTGTTTTAATCTCTGTGTGGTATTATCCAACTTTAGTCTAATGTGATGAGTTTACATGCAAAAGGAAAATAATGGTCATACATTTATCATCAGTCAGTCATAAAACGCTGTCAAATATAAAGAAGAGGCAATTGATTCATGATATAACAATAACTCGTTACGTTTACATTTCACTGATAGAATCATATAACAGATTTGTTATCTTAATATATAAAAATGAATGTTTGTCTGTATGTCCTTTACAGAATCGTAAACTATGCATTTGATCATGTGGTGATCTTTAGAAAAGTTGTTGTGCATGAGCCCACGAAGGTTTCTGAGTTGGTACGACCAATTTTCGACAGATAGCGCCACTGTCATTCCGATTAATTTCATATATTACCGTGACAGTTCATGCTGAATCGAATTGAAACGAAAACAGCGAACGAGTGATGACGTTCCGCGTTGTGGGCGACATAAGAATTTATGTACCTGATGTCTTTTCTTCAAATTTATTTTAGTTGGTGGCGTAGCAACATGCGCAGGGTACAGCTAGTTATGTATATTACATATTGTTATTACTGGAATATATTTCATTACCCGGACGTAATTTACTCGTAGCCTTCCACCGTTTTGTTTGTTCTATGTATGTATGTAACTTGGGATATAACGGAATGTTTAAAATGATTTTTATCACTTTGAATGATCATATTAATTCATTCAGCGGTTTACGTATCGACAAGAACAAATTAAAATACAGGATTATAGTAATTTTGTACAATAGTCTTCGTCAAAATTAACTATTTTCGCTCCGGAGACGCGAAACGAGAAACGTCTGCTTAACCGAAAACGTAGATTAATCAGTAACTTAATAAACTCTAGTATAAATATCTAAAAATCACGCTTTCACAGTTAATCAAACTAAAAAATTACAAATTATTCTGGTGTTCATCAATTGTTATGATGTTTTATTAATTAAATATTTGTATTTCATCAAGCGTCGATTAGTAAGTCGTATCGATAACCCTATTTATATAATTGATATATCTTAAGCAATATTTTCTATCTGTCTTTGTGACTAACATCGATTATTTTAATTTTATATCTTTATATTATTAGTCGCCGATCCATAAGCAAATTTTATATCAATAACGTGGGCAGCAAAAACATTTTTACGCCCGAAATGTTTATAAAACGAAAGGTGAATACGGAAATTCATCTCGCTTTGCGTTCCAGTGAAAAATAACTGGGATTAGTCGCTGGCGAATTAATTAATAAACGCCAAACAATAGCTCGCCTGTCCGGTATCGTGTGTGTGGAACAATAGGTGAGATAAAATAGCACCGGAAACAGCGTCCCGTTCGAATATAATTCTTGTTGCCCGACCGCAGAAGAAGGGTAATGTTTTTCGAGAATTCATGCTACTACATGCATTTTCTCAAAATTATAGGCTTGGTTTTCGAGGCTTGGTGTGAAGATAATCTGTGTAAAACTTGAGGTCCATAAAATCAATGTCATTTTTATGAACTAAATAAAAAATCTAAAGGTGGAAAAACTACAGTTCGACCGAGGAGGTACCACCGCCGCCCTCGTAATCCGCCGTAGATCGTTACTTGTGTTTCGGTAGGAGAGGTGTGGTTGCCAGCTACACTTTTAAGCGAGGCGACCGTCTTATTCCTCAGGAGTAGCAACGTATCTACGTTCAAGCTCAGATAGGATTTCATATACAAAAATTTTCACATAAAAGAGCTTGATCGGGAAGATACCACCTTATAATCTGCCGTGAAGTAACAGTTGCATATCAATTGGAGAGGTGAGGCTCCCAGCTACACATAGAAGCAAGGCAACAAAATACTTCTGTAAATTTTTGTACTTATATTTATTACGTTAGATGTCTTTGTCTTCTTATCAAGTGAATATAAAACAATCGACGACGTCGGTGATAAGAGGGCTGGTTCATATCTCCCGCAGAGAATTGCGATTGCTATTCAACGTGGGAATGCAGCTAGTATTTTTGGAACCATGCGGCATGGGGACGGACTCCCTTTAGATTATTTTAGTTAGGCTTTTATAATTCGTTTTAAGATTTTCAACATTGAAAAAATCGACTTTTATATTTAGAATCCCATGTTTTAAGTTAGCCAGCAATGCATTACCATGAATCAATCAGCTCTGTTTACAAAGGCAGCACTTCGTTGTGAATCAAAACTCACATACGTTACGGTTAGAACAAAATGTGCGACCGCAGTTCTGGTGATTCTGGGTTTAAGTTCCGACGATGCGATCCGACGATAAATCGTTAGAAAGAAAACAGAGAGGACGTTTAAAGAGTAGGTATGTGTCTTTTCCGAAAACAGCCTTAACTTAGCTTCGCCTTCAATAACATGTATTACATTGTAACCTTGGCGTTCATTAAGTGTATGTAAATGCATTGCAGTGAAATAAAAAATTTGAATTGAGATATTAAGTAAGTATTAAATTTGAGTAAAATAAAAATTGAAAAGTTAAGTTAAGTAAAGAAAAAGTTAAGAAAAGAAAAGTTAACAATAATTATTCACATACTTAATCTTATTCATTGTTTGTCAGTATCTCTATAAGTAAAACAGCAAATTTAAATTGCTTTGCAAATTAATAAAATTGTATGCATAATAATTTATACATATAATAAAACTGTAACTGATTGCTGTCTGTATCTGGCAAATATATTTAAAAATTCATAAAAGTGTGCCGTATATACAAGAGACCACGAAAGAATGTTTTTTTCATTTTATCTGTTTATCTGTATGTCTGTATGTTTGTGCACGGTAATCTAAGAAACGGCTTATACGATTTCAATGCAGTTTTCAGGATTATATTTTGGCCTTTACTTAACATTTAGTGTCACGTTCATTTAAATCGGTTAACAAATAAAGAAGTTATGTCAATTTATGTAACACGTGAACGAAGTTGTGGGCAAAAGCTCATCATCAATATATCAGCAAACACACATGGGATTTGTGATGAAAAATGTGGTTAATACAACAGTGGCAAGTTTTTTTCGGTATAACAGAAAATTCTTGTGTTACCAGCTTCTCTTAGAACAAAGCGACCATCGTAATAATAGACTTTGTTTGTTAAATAAGGTACAACATTTGATAAAATTGAAATTTTGAACTTCAAACAAAAGCCTAGAAATTTTAATATACTACTATGCTAATAAACTTTTTTCTTTTTTATACTTTAATTTGTAAACACGACTTTTACAAATTAAAGTATGGAAATAAAGAATTTTTTAATTTTTATAATTTGATTTGTATTATAGTATACTAATACAGAAAGAAGTTTATTATTGTTTGAAGTTGATATTCTTTGATTATTTGCTGCAGCGACTACTTAACATCAGGTAACCTGCAGACTCGTATGCTGCTCATCTCACAGTGGGAGAAGGAGGTGGCCGATGCGGGTCTTCGGTCACCACCCACTGGAACGACTCGGGGTGGACGGCATACTAGGTGTTCGCCATGGGTCTAGAGGGAGAGAGAGCGTCTCGTAAGTGCAACAGAGTGGGAAAGCGTTCCCATGTCTCCAATTTACCGTAGAGCGGTGGAGCATCCTTCAGGTTTTGTAGTTAGTTGGAGTCCGATAAAACGTTCCGTTGGGTATTAGTAGAAGATCGTCCTGAGTTTTTCCAGGCGTAAAAAAACTAACATCGTCGTCAATCGTATCGAAATCGAAACGTATAAATTTCTTTGTAAGCCAAAAGTGCGGAAAATGGAAAGAGCACGATAAATAAAACTGCTCGTAGCGGCTAATTGGAAAGCGAACGTATAAATCACGACCACTCTAACCGGTGGTGCCAAGCCACAAAAACAATTGCCATTTAAATTTTGTGGTCGCTGGCAAAGTCTTGAATTTAGAACTTATCCTTGATTTGCAAGCGTGATTTTTTTTTTTGCTTAAGTGCTCGATAAGTTAGTGGACAAGTGTGCATCCTAAATGTTACTTGTCGAAAAGAAAAGATGAACGGAAAAAAGACAAAATAGAAAATTTTACGATATACTTATGAGCCTCAGAAATTTTTTTGAATTAGGATAATGGAAAACGAGCGTGCAAGTCACCTGATGTTAAGTGATTGCTGTAGGCCATAGACGTGCACATGCAACCTCAAACAGAACTGAAGTTTTATCTGAAGAAAAAAAAGATCGAACTACAGATCAGTCGGGGAGATACGCACCACCCTCATAAACCACCGTAAAGTATTTATTTTGTTAAGTTGTTGACTACGCTTACAAGCTATGTGATCTTCTCAGTCTTCAGGAGTAGCAACACATGTAAGTACGACGTCAAGCCTGCCTTAGTTTTGATTGAGGTTGACATCTATGACCTGCAGACCTTAGTTCCTTACTTTTCCAACATAAAAGAGTCAGAAACTACAATTCTGTGTATCCTTTTTGCACAATGCCAAGCAATCGTCGAGTTCACTTTAAGGTTGGACATAGATGACTATCTGCCTGACCCATTTAACATCATATAGCCTGCACGCCCGTTAGCTACTTTTACAACAAAAAAGCCAGAAACATCGATTCTATCCATCTTTATTGTACGACGTCAAGGAGGAGTTGAGTACACTTTGAGATTGGACGTAGATGTCCATGCGCTGCAAAGATCATGTAACATTAGGTCTGAACATCAAACAACAAACAGGAATAGAATTCTATCTGAGCTCGTACGTAGAAGTGCCGCTATTCTTAAAGACTAAGAAGATCTTTTTCGCGTTTACGAACACTTGTAAGTGTAGCTGGAAACAGCTCATTTCTAACTTAAACATAGGTGCTTCACGATTTTTTATAAAGTTAGCGGTGGTACCTCCGCGGTCGAACTATAGTCCTACCACCTATCACCTGTCAGCAAATAAAGTTTTTATAGATAGCTTCTTACCAGCGTTTTCTACGTCGAAAATAATTCGAGTAGAAGCAAGAATTCAACATATACATGCTTATCCGGGAATTGAACCTGGAATCCTTTGAGCATGAAGACGATATGAAACCTCCGTCAAGTCTCGTCTCTTTCTTTCATTTTTATTTTCGTCATTTTTGCCATTTATTTTTCTTGTACAAGACTTTTATTAATATTTCAGGAAGTTTTATCCATTTTTATTGTACAGATTTTTGCTTTGAAGCTTTTAAGATAAGCCCTGGCTCTGTTTTAGTAATGGAACTTCCTAGATTTACGTATTTCCGACGACCCGTCGAGATTTTGTCTCAGTTCTTCTTGTGACTCAAGGACGTAAAGAATGTAATCGTAGTGGAAAAGTATTTATGTAATTATTATATAATCACCTCCAAGCTTTAATAGAGAAGGTGGTTTCAACAACAAGTGGAACAAAGTGGAATCCAGTTAGTTTATGTAAATCACAAATAGTGCAACGTTCGGTGCGTAAAGACACAGTTAGTGTTGTGTGTCGTGATGTGGAACGTAAAAAGAAAAACGAAGTAGAAGTAGGGTATTACACATAGATTAGTCTACCATTAGCATCTGTCAAAAGTTTCTCACCGCCACCAGTTTAGCCATAACTACGACCTTCCTATGTTCTATGACCTTAAAAGCCTTAGCAATTAGATTATATATATTATTAGACACTAAAAAATACACCAATACCCAATATAGCAGGAAGGTCTCTAATTTGCAATCATATTAAAGCAAAAAGAACAAATGCCGTCTCCGAACGGATAATATTTACAACCTAATGACTGGAAACCATTGGATTCAGATTTCAAAAAGCCGGGTTAAGGTGTTTCAATTGTCAAGACCAATGTTTAACATTGGATCGCAAAAAGCTGTCTTGAATGGGAAATGATGAATGGAGCAAATGTTAAAAAGTTCAACATAGTTCAATGTTGGGAGAAATATAGGTCAATCGGGGAGGTACCAACGCCGCCCTCATAATCCGCCCTAAAGCATTACTTGTGTTTCGATTGGACAAATGCGATTGTCGACTACACTTTGGAGCGAGGCGATCATCTTAGTCCTCATGAGTAGCAACGTATCTACGTTCGAGCTCAGACAAGATTTCAATGGTGTTTGTGATTGTACGTGGATGTCTATGGGCTGCGACTACTTAAGATCAGGTGCCTTGAATGCTCATTTCCTACTCTTCTCACGTACTCATTTGCTACTCACATAAAAAATGTAATTTTTGCAATGCCTTTAGATGTCAGTGTGTAGTTAACTGAAGACAAAATTCGTTGCTACTGAATCTAAGTGTAGGTATCTCGTCCGATTGTAAGGATTTGTCTAGTTGTTTAAAATAAGGAAGTACTTAGATTTTATACATACCAGCTATCCATCCCGGCTTTGCATGGGTGCGTTTATGACGTCACATTAAAAAATCTTTAATGTTCTCGGCTTTTCTCTGCTATAATATGCATATATTATATATATAAACCTTCCTCTTGAATCACACTGTCTATTGATGAAAACTGCATTAAAATCCGTTGCATAGTTTGAAAGACAAGCGTACTGATTTCGGGAAGCGACTGTGTTTTATACTATTTAAAAATATAATAGAGATTCAAATATAAAAAAAATCTAAACTTGTTAGTTTTCCTTCAAGGTTTAATGGGATCAGACGTGAACCTTGCCAAATATATATTTTTTTTATTTTTGATAAACAGCTACCGAGCATGCAAGCCACTTGGTGTTAAGAAGTCACTACAGTCTATGGACTAAACTTCTACCTAAGGATTTGGGTAAATGCGTTTGTATTTCTGAAGAAAAATATGGTTGCCAGTGCTATATGATAGGACGATAGCTTAGTCGGGCAATCAAACATCTTTAAAAAAACATTAATCACGAGTACGCGTTATATAGTAAAATGTATACATTAATAAAGTTTAAATAACATTCCGAGAAGTTAGTAAAGAAAAATATTAATTATGAGTACCCGTTACTTAATGAAATGTAGATATTTTGAGATGTTTTTAAAGAAAAATATTAATTATGAGTACCCGGTACATAATGAAATGTAGATATTTCAAGATTTTTTTAAAGAAAAATATTAATTATGAGTACCCGTTACATAATGAGATGTAGATATTTCGAGACGTTTTTAAAGAAAAATGTTAAACATAACTGAGCGTTGTGTACTAAAATGTATAAATTCCGCGATGACATTCGTTTAAAAGTGCAGAAACAAGTTCAATCCAAAGAATTTCCTCCAATTTCCAATAAAAACTATTGCGATGGACATTAAATAAATATCTTCCAATTACTTTTAACCAAGCTAATGCCTTTCCAATTTTTCCGGTTAATTTTCGAATTCGTTACTCGTTTTCACTACCCACCGTAACCCACTACGGCACATCCCATTTAAAACCAACTCGACAAGTATTATTCAGTATTGACACAGACATCTCAACTTTGTAAGATGTTTAGTATAATACGAGTAGTCTACGACGACGACGTGGTCGCAACGATTTTATCTATCTTACAAAATTATAAGACGTATCCTGATCGATGTAATATTTTTAAAAATATGTTGTCCAGATTTTACAAAACGATGCACAGTATCTTGGCTGATATAACACTACAAAAAAGTTTTTTTATATCTTATAAAATGACGAATCGTATCTTGATCCATATGATATTTTAAACAGAGTTTGAATGAAGCAAACGATTTTAGTCAATTACTTCATTAGGTAATTTTAACCCATTTAACCTTAGTCTCCGCTCAGTCAACATAAGTTGGAGGAACCTATACGATTCGGCCGGAGAGATACCACCGCCACAACCATATCTAGCGTGAAGCTTACTTGAGTTTCAATAGAAAATGTAGCTGTCTGCTAAATTGCAAGCAAGGTGACAAACTTAGTCCTCAGGTGTAGCAACGCATTTTACTTTAAGTAGGACTTGTTCATTATGGAGTTGATTACACATAGATTTCTTTTGCGTAAAATTAGTTTTACAATTTTAGGTACACAAATTGCATAATGCAGCAAAATTTTATTTAGGATACAATTTTAGTTGCATAACGGAACAATATATATTTAGTAAAATTGGTTTTACTATTTTAGGTACACAAATTACAATGCAACAAAATGGTTTTTGGATACAAATTCAGGTACAAAATTGCAACGTGGTCGTTACGTGTAAAAGGACTTTTAAACTCCACGCTAACTCTTACAGATACCTGACGTATAAGTTTCCGGCGAGAAATAGGAACCTCCTACGGATTGTAATATTATAGGCGTAAACTTCGACAGTATCTGGATTATATAAAAGAAAAAGGATTGCTTCCTGAACATTATAGGGTTTTAACGCTAATCGTGGGAGAACTTATAGTTCGACCGGAGAGGTACCACCGCTGCTCTCATAATCTGCCGTAAAGCATTACTTGTGTTTCTGTGGGAGAGATGTGGTTGCCGGCTACACTTTGAAGCGAGGCGACTGAGGACTCCTGAGGACTAAGATGGTCGCCTCGCTTCAAAGTGTAACCATTTATATATTTTATAAGCACACAACGTAGATTGTGTACTTATAAGTTAGGCTACTATTTTAGGCCTTGCAAGTATCAATCTTTCTACGTACGACTTCTGATTAAAAAATTAGGTGGACTTGAGGTCAGATGACGATGTCCATGGGATACAACAATTTCAGGAAACCAGCATGCTCGTCTGCTACCTTTCTCACAAAAGAACTAAGTTTAGTCGATTTAATTTCCACTTTATAATCACACCGTAAATCATTTTGCACAGCACAGCGTTTCATAAATTAAGGATGTTAAACAACAACCAGGGCTTATGAAGCATCATTTTCACAACAAGCTATTAACTTTTTTGAAAAAGCCAACGAAGCGCTTAGTGGCTGGTGAGTGAGGAAAAAAGCTCGCTTACCCATCCCATAACAGTTAATGACTAGACTCACTACGCTTGTACTGTGCTCTAAATTATAAGAGACTAACGTTATTATGAAGCTCACTTTATAAAAGGGGGAATTTTAATAAAAGTGGGAGAACCTTAGTAAAGGTGAGAGAACGTTAGCAAAGGTGGAAGAACCATAGTAAAGGTGAGAGAACTTTAGTAAAGGTGGGAGAACGTTAGCAAAGGTGGGAGAAGTTTAGCTATGGTGGGAGAACTTTAGCAAAGGTGGGAGAACTTTAGCAATGGTGGGAGAACTTTAGCAAAGGTGGGGGTACCTTAGTTCGACCGGGGAGGTACCACCGCCATACTCATAATCCACCGTAAAGCATTACTTAAGATACGCTTGGAGAGGTGCGGTTGCCGACTACACTTTGAAATGCGGCGACCATCGTAGTCCTTAGGAGTAGCAATGTGTCTACGTTGGAGCTCAGATGGGATTTCGGTCGTGTTTGTGGTTGTACGTGGATGTCTATGGGCTGCGACTACTACATCATACTACATAAAGTGGTTTGCATGCTCGTTTGGTACTCTTATCACACACACACACACACACACACATACACACACACACACACACACACATAATTCTCTTTTGCACGGGTATATCACAGAACTCCTAAACGGCTGGAGAGATTTTAATGAAATTCTTCGTGTCTTCAGGTGGATCCGAGAATGGTTTAGATTTACAGTGAAACACAATAGGCGTGGCAATATAAAGCAAAGCTAACATTTATGGGTTATAGTTTGAGTTCATTTGAGCCAGGCATAGATGTAGCAAAAAAGAGGGTTGCAGATTTTTTTTAGAGCAGGACGTCTGCTACGTCCACTAGTATAGTGTAGTCATGGACAAATACAACTTACATCGTATCGTCTTCGCTTATAAATTACACCATACTCGTAGCGACATAACTACTTGTTAGCTTAAATAGACATATTAACTGTTAGTACTCGGCCCTTCGTTTCTTAGAATTAATATTGCTTGCAAAATATATTAAAATATAAAACATATTTTATTATAAGAATCACTATTGGATTGTCTATTGTTATTCTGAGAAGTAGCGACGTCTTTATTATAAAAAACATACTGAGAGTTAAAATTAGAATGAAAATCAATTATTTATATTTTATGAAAAATGTATGTAATTCCAGAATTATTTTTTTTATAAAATACGAACATTGATCAATCCTCTTTTTATTTAGACAATCAGTAAAAGAGGTTACAAATTATTTTTATAGTATTAAACGCCAATAATTATGACAGGTTTAGTTATTTAGTTACACAGTACTCGTTAGTTAGTCGTCGAAAGTTCACATAATTGAGGATAGATGTCATATTAAATCTAGTGTTGTAATTAATTAATTTCAATTCAGGTCTGGTTTTTATTAATAGTAGTAAGATTTCATTATTGCAATGGAACTATAAATAGAAAAAATCGTAAATGAAAATAATTTTATTTAAAACAAATTCTTTATTATCTTTTTGAACGTCAATAAACTATTATCAACTCGTGAGGTGCTTCGTTTTGGAGAATAGAGAATGGTGCACAATTTTTCCACATCATAAACTCTTCAGAAGCAATTCGTTTAGTTGGAAAACCGTAGTTCACAGCAACATTTACAAGCGAACAGCATCACACTCCTTATGAGTAGCAATGCATGTATGTATGACGTTAGACATGAAAATAGTCTTGGTTGAGATCGGACATGTATGTCAATTGGCTGCAAACATAATTTAACATTAAATGATCTTTTTTTTATTGTAAAAGAATAAGAAAAGAGCATGCAGGCCACCTAATGTTAAGTGGTCACTGCAGCCCATGGACAACCATGTCCAGTCTCAAATAGAACAGAAGTTTTATTTAAGGATGGACGCGAATGCGTTCCTACTCTTGAGGACTAAGATGGTCGCCTCCAATAATGTATATCCGGCAACCACACCTCCCCATCCGAAACACAATACATAAAGAACATGTTGCTTTACGGCGGGTTATGAGGGTGGTGGTGCCGCCCCGGGCGAGCTCTAACGACTCTACCACCTATCAAATTTACTATTTTGTTGCGTTAATAAATGCCCATAATAATAGTTTTTCTCATTCATTTTAAATACAATTATCCATTTAAAATGTGGGAGAACTATAGTTCGATTGGGGCTTGGCGACCACAGCCGCCCTCATAATCCGCCGTAAAGCATTAGTGTTTCGGTTGGAGAGGTGCGGTTGCCGGCTACACTTTGAAGCGAAGCGACTATCTCAGTCCTCAGGAGTAGCGACGTATCTACGTTCGAGCTCAGATAGGATTTCAATCGTGTTTGTGGTTGTACGTGGATGTCTATGGACTGCGACTGCTTAATATCAGGTGGTTGGCATGCTCGTTTGCTACATCTTCTATGTTACAATTTTATAATGTGTATTCTCTTGGCAGTATATAAGTGACTGACTGAGTATATAGTGGCTAAATTTGTAATCATCTATCCATCCGTCAACCTTTTCGTGTCCACTGCTGGACGTAGGCCTCCCCCAGGTGCCGCCATTCTGACCGGTTCTGTGCCCTCTGCATCCAGCGACCTTTATCAGGACGTCGGTTCACCTGGTTGGGGGACACCCTGTGATCCTTTTACCTAGACATGGGTGCCATTCCAGGACTTTTCTGTCCCATCGATTGTCTATTCTTCGGGCGATGTGGCCAGACCATTGCCATTTCAGCCTGCAGATTTTGAGAGCTATGTCGGTAACTTTTGTTCGTCTACGGATCTGGTCGTTACGAATCGTAAATAGACGTAAATAATCACCGGTCTACGTCAAACGCAATCACACAAAACGTGCATTTAATTATATATTATTCGTTACACGGATGTACCACGCAGCACATTATTTGTATGTTATTAACGTCTCCGTTTGATACGTGCCATGATTTGCAAGTTGTAGAACGTATCGGTGCGACCGGGGAGGTACCACGGCCACACCCAGATCCACGTGGAGATACCATACCCATACCTATTTCTAGCGGGAAGTTTACTTGCGTTTCGGTAGAAAGGTGTGGTTGCGTCCATTTACAACTAAGGCGATCTCGTTCCTCAAGAGTAGCAAATTCTTGATCTTAATAAAGTAGGTTACATGCAAGGTTTTTTTGTGGAGTAATGTGGGGACACGCAGTGAACCCAAATCAAATTTCAAAAATATTGAAAAATTGCCATGAAAATTTGAACTTTTTTATGTGAGAAGAGTAGCAAATGAGTATGCAAACCACCTGGTGTTAAGTAGTCGCAGCACATAACATCCACGTACAACCACAAACACGACTGAAATCCTATCTGAGCTCGAACGTAGATACGCCTCGCCTCAAAGTATGGCCGGCAACCACACCTCTTCAACTGAAACACAAGCAATGATTTACGACGGATTATAAGGACGATTTTATGTTGATGAAATAGCTAACGAGCATGCAAGTCATGTGATGATAAATGGACTCTGCAGCCCATGGACATCCACATCCAACAGCAAACAGGACTGAAGTCATAGTCCTGACTGCGTGCACAAATACTACTCCTGAGGATTGAGATGGTCGCTGCTTGTAAATATAGCAACCGCAACACAAGAACAGCTTTACGGCGGATTATAAGGGAGGCGGTGGTACCAATGGTTGAACTGTAGTTTTACCACCTTACCACCACATTTATTACATAGTCTTAGCTTGGGTTGTATCTATGCATGTATGTAACGGACGCTTTGAGATTAATTTTCACCAATTTCCAGAAGTTTGATTAATTTGAAACTTTGCACACGTATCAAGCACCGATGACAAGGCAATAACATGAAAAAAAAAGAAAAATAAATAATAGTTAAAAAACACCCTTTTATAAAAAAAAACAACTAAAAAAGCATAAAAAAAATTACGATGTAAAAAAAGGGTGGGTGCGTTTTCAGTGATCTATTAATACCATGCTCCCCACGCTTTTTTTAGATCGCTTTTTTCTTATTTATACTTTTTTTGTTGGATTTATCATAAAAGCGTGTTCTTTTAGTTTTTTTTTTTACTATTATTTATTTTTCCTTCACTCTTAAAACCTAAAAAGTAGTTCCTTACATCATAAACACTATTAAAAGCCCTATCATTCATCGATTACTTCTTATCCCCTTTAACTGCAATTTACGAAAACGAGGAGGTAAATATTTTTTATGAGTATTTATCGGTACGAAAATCGATGACGATTAGATAGACTAAGCTTAGTTTTATCGTAAAAGGGAGCGTAGTGGATACAAATACACTTATTTGCACGAAAGTGACTCACGCTCCAGATATGTTTTTAGGTAAATTTGATTCTGTTTATTTTCTATGATTTATGATGTTTCCCTTCGTTCCTTATATTTACATCTATACATATAATAAAACTGTAACTAATCGCTGTTTGTACATGGCAAATATATTTAAAAATTCATATTGGGGTGCCTTTATATAAGCAAGAGAACCCAAAACAATGTTTTTCATTTTGTCTGTTTGTCTGTATATCTGTATGTTTGTGCACGCTAATCTCAGAAACGGCTTATCCGATTTGAA